>CAHIKZ030005606.1:1167500-1171531 GCA_903632075.3 Acanthosepion pharaonis
AGGCCAATCACATCAGCCAGTTTCCTTCCTGACAAATCAACCATGTTGAGATTCGAACCCGTGTCTCATGATCAGAATGCAAACTTTCTAACCACTCGATCATGTGCCCATATATATATATATATGTGTGTGCGTGTATATATTATGCATACACACTATAAACATTTGTGGAGGTATCTCCTTAAGACACAGCCTTCTAAGGAAAACATAAAATTATACCATCATTTTTCAATGGAATCTCCATTCTGGCTAATGTACTTAATTTATTGGTGAATACTAATTGTATTGATTGTATGCCAGAGAGTTAAAATTTCATGTATAAAATATGTATCCATCTGTCTATATATGTACATGTGTGTGTGTGTGTGTGTGTGTGGAAATGATGGTGCACAAAAATTCAGCAAATACTAATTTGCTGAATGATCTGCGAGACAATTCACATACAAGTCATTTTTACTTCATAGCCGGGATGCAGAAAGATTTCGACAACATCCCACATGCATCAGCCATAAAAACCATTATATATATTTGCTATTTCATATAGATTAAGTTGCACACACTTTTTTCATATGTATATAAATAAATGTGCATGTATGTTAAGCAGAATAACATTTATACTAATTTAAATACCTAGCCACATCAACTTTATAGGGTATTAGCTTATTGTGCATTGAGGTGAGATTGTATATTTTATCTATTTTTTTAATCTTTTCAAAGTCTGCCTTGCATGTTTATTATTTCCTGGAAATATTCCTTGCAGTGAAGGCACAAGACTTACACAAGTACATGTGTAGGTTATAAATAAACATTTGAAAAGATCAGGAAAATGTCAGTTCTTGCAGATAAGTACTTGGTGGAAGAGTGTTTGGCAGTTTGGTCTAAGATTGTGGCTCAGGTTGATCCTTTGAAGTAAGACCTTCTGACCTTTTCCTTGAAATGGGGGCCATCAGAAGCAAAATATGGATTTTCAATGGTTTAAGATTAGTCTTAAAGCAACACTTATATCTGAGATTTTTACCCAAACATCTTACACAGCTAACACTTTCTTTGCAAAGGAAATGAACTTTAAAAGGTTAATGTCATAATTTGTAGTTCAAACAAATTTGGTTAATCTGTATTTGCTCACAACACACTACCAAATTTAAAATTTAAAGGTAAACTATGATATACTAGCGTGATGACAGAATATGAGTAAATATATAACATTTCTAATAATTAATAACACGACAGTATTATTAATCTTAACAACAAACTTGCTATCACATAGATTCTTTTGTATGAAATGTCTTTTCAGGAGATGGTCGATCAAGGATCTCTACAAGATCCTATCCTTCATAGCTCTCAGAAATATTTGATTAATATATGTCTGTGTCTTGTTGAAGATGACTGACAAGGTACTGTGATTAAGTTTTTTATTTAATTTTTCTTGTGTTCGAACAAGAGTTTTCTTTTCTGGACACAAGGTGTTAAAAATTATCTGAAAGATCTGATGATTTCCAAGCCATTTTTGCTAAACTTTTAGCTGTTAGCAAGGATGATTTTATTTTTACTTTTAACTTAATGCATAGGTTTTGTTTATATATATATATATATATATATATATATATGTGTGTGTGTGTATAAAACCATTAACCATATATATATATGTGTGTGTGTGTATGTATGTATGTATGTATGTGTGTAATGGTTAAACATATATATATATAATCATTTAACCATTTATATATATGTGCATATTCATTTTTGCTATTTTTATATGTCTTAAAGTGAGGAGATGCTGAACAGTTTCATCCTCACATCATTGACAAAATCTCAGCATACAATGATCAAACAGATGATTTTTTTGGTTAGCAAGAGTTTTTTGGTCAATTTAAGTGCTTTTCAGCACCCACTCATACTTATCCCAGCTATGGCCTACATCTTACACTGGCAATAATCTTTGTCAGCCATTGGGCATGAATTTACTGAACTGGGGCTGATGTAGGTTGAGTCCACATTAATGTTCAGAATTGTATTAAGCAGTAACATTCTTGCTCCATAACTCCTGTAATCATTTCCCATGATACTTTGCAGTTTGTCATAATGTTTCCAGACAGTTGGGATTTAATGGATTGTCATAAGAGATAAGCTAAGTTGAATACGGCACAATGCCAAACAGGAGGAGTATAAGAAGAATGTCTTACTTGAAAATTCCAATTGAGAAGAGGCTGTCTGTTTACTTTGAATATCCGTTTTCAAAATCTTTATTTTCCTTTTTTTTACTGGTGGTGAGAAATTCATAACTATTTTAATGACAAGGTAGAACAATTCAGAAACACACTTAAAGACATGTAAAAACATATTTTTATAAGAGAGAAGTTTGTCTGAAGTTAGTAAATGTGTATTGTATTTTTCAGTGTATAAGGTACATGCCTTATTCAAAAACAAAAAAAAAACTGTCAAAAACTACTTGCATCCTATACACTCAAAGTATGAATAATTACACACACACAACCAAAATCATATATATATATATATATATATCATGATTACTGGGGGCTCTGTAATACTATGTTAAACAATGTTAAATTCTCTATTCCTCCTCTCTCTTCACTCTGAATCAGAATGCTTTGTTTGCAAATTCTCTTCCAATTCTACTTTTAACTCATTTGGAGTATCTTTACCTGACTATCCACTTGGACTGTTTCTACTGTGTGATATGCATATAACCTTGTCCATGGTCTCTGCTATCAACTCTAAGCTGGATCCCCATAAAGCATGCAAACTTGATGGTATCCCTGCAATAGTTGTAAAGAAATCTGCTCCTGAACTGACTCCTGTTCTCTCTAAACGCTACCCTTACTGCTTCATGCTTGTTGAAAACTCTTCTTTCATAGCTGTTTCAAGAACATAGGTGAACAGTCTGATCCTTCTATCAAACTATAAGTTTTTTTACTTCTTTTTGGCAAATTCATAGAGGCTCTAGTCAAGTCCAAATTGGTTTAGCATATATATATATATATGTGTGTGTGTGTGTGTGTGTGTGTATGTGTGTGTATAATGTATAAACTTCAGTCCCAGTCTGATCAGTAGAGAAAAGAATTCATTAAGGAGAATATGCATTGAGAGTTCACCAATCTCACAATTCTTGATAGTAAACCTAAGACCAGGACCTTACATAATATCACAATCATTACCAAAGCAATGAAAGCACAAAGTGTTATGTGAGTTAGTAGAGAAAAAATAGATATACTAAGAGTGGGCTGATTTAAAATCCAACAGACCAATGTCTACTATATATATATATATATATATATATATATATATCTCTTCAGTTTTATGGCTATTAGTTTGTGATCTTGGGTTTCAGGCTTTTGCGATCATCAGACAAGTAGGTTTATTTTTTAAAATTGGTTCTATTTATGCTTCTTTGGTGGTGAGAATGAATATCTACTACTGTGTTTTTTGGGGGTGACACTCTCTTATGCACAGATTCACATACATACAGGTGTACGCAGGTAAGGATGTTCTTGACACTTTTCAGATCTCTTGCCTGCGCCATCAGAGAAACTTAAACACACATGACGGCATATGTGGTAGATCTGAAAAGTGTCAAGAGCACCCCTACCTGTTCCTTGTTGAAAAGAACATCGCTACATACATAATATCTATATGTCAAACACATGGATATGTATCTGTGCCTAAACTCAAATATATAGATGTGTTTGTGCGAACCAAGATGCATACACCTGTATGTATGTGTGTCTTTGTATATGAGAGTGTCACCCAAAACAAACACAGAAGTAGGTTCCCCCTCCCACCACCAAACATTGTCAGACAAGTATAAATAGATCCAATTTTAAAAAATAAACCAGATTGTCTGATGATCACAATTGTGTGTGTTGTGGATTCCAGGATTAAATCCGGTCTCAAAATGAATGACAAACGCAGGAATGAAATATAGCAAATAAATGTATTGACGTGATAATACAATTGGTAATACGGTTAGTAGATCAGGAAATGTGGTTAGTAGCAATAACAATATATACAGG
>CAHIKZ030005607.1:0-210000 GCA_903632075.3 Acanthosepion pharaonis
TTCTCTTTCTTGTTGTATCTGCTTTAATGAAGTTTCACTGTCATCTGCAGCTCTTGATCTTCTCTTTCTTGTTGAAATCTGCTTTAATGAAGTTTCACTGTCATCTGCAGCTCTTGATCTTTCCTCTTCAGATGCATTTGTCTTTCTTGTTGCTTTATCTGTCTCTAGCTGACTGTCTTCCTTTTTGTGAGATCTTTCATCTTCAGATCTCTTTTGATCTTCTCTTGAAATTGTTGTATGACTGTTTCTTTAATGAGATCTTTCACTGTCATCTCAGATCTTGATCTTCTCTTTCTTGTTGTATCTGCTTTAATGAACTGTTCCAGTCTCTGTCATCTTCTCTCTTCTGATGCATCTCTTGTCTCTTTCTTTCTTTTGTTGTATCTGCTTTAATGAAGTTCACTGTCATCTGCAGCTCTTGATCTTCTCTTTTGTTGTAGTCTGCTTTAATCTTTTCTGTCATCTGCAGCTCTTTGATCTTCTCTTTCTTGTTGTATCTGCTTTAATGAACTTTTGTCATCTGATCTTTCCTCTTCAGATGCATTTGTCTTTCTTGTTACACATGACTGTTCTTCCCTTGATCTTCCTCTTCAGATCATTTGTCTTTCTTGTTCCTCTTACCCATGAGTTGCATCTTTCTTGATCTTCTCTTTTTCTTGTTGTCTCTTCTTTAATGAATTTCCCTTGTCATGTGAGATCTTTCCTCTTCAGATGCATTCTTTCTTCTTGTTGAAATTTTTAGTTTCACTGTCTGTTGCAGTCTCTTGATCTTTCCTCTTCAGATGCATTTTCTCTTTTTTGTTGAAATGTCATCTTACCTCTTGACTCTTTCTTGTCTGTGAAGATCTTTCCTCTTCAGATGCATTTTCTTCTTTCTTGTTGAAATTTCACTGTCATCTGCACTGTTCCTTGTTGTATCTGCTTTAATGAAGTCTGTGAGATCTTTCCTCTTCAGATGCATTTTGTCTTTCTTTGTTGAAGTTTTACTGTCATGACTGTTCCAGTCTGTGAGATCTTTCTCTTCAGATGCATTTCTCTTTTCTTGTTGAAATTTAACTTTGACTGTTCCAGTCTCTGAGATCTTTCTCTTCTTGTTGCATTTTGTCTTTCTTGTTGAATTTCACTGTCTGTTCCAGTCTGAGATCTTTCTCTTCAGATGCATTCTTCTCTTTTTCTTGTTGAATGAAGTTTCACTGTCATCTGCAGCTCCAGTCTTCTCTTTCTTTTCCTCTTCAGATGCATTTTGTCTTTCTTCTTGAGCTCTTGATCTTGACTTTTCCAGTCTGTGAGATCTTTCCTCTTCAGATGCATTTTTCTTTCTTGTTGAAATCTGCTTTACATCTGACTGTTCCAGTCTCTGCAGCTCTTTCCTCTTCTTGTTGTATCTGCTTTCTCTTTCTTCATTGAAATTGATCTTCTCTTTGACTGTTCCAGTCTTTAAGATCTTTCCTCTTCAGATGCATTCTGTCTTTTCTTTTGTTGAATTATTACCTTTAACTGTTTCCAGTCTGCAGATCTTTCCTCTTCAGATGCTTGTTGAATTCTTCTTTCTTGTTCAGATTATCTGCTTTAATAGTTTTTTTCAGTTGACAGTTCTCTTGTGAAATCTTTCCTCTTCAGATGCATTTTCTCTTTCTTGTTGAATCTCTTACTTGTTGATCTGTTCCAGTCTGTGTCATCTTTCCTCTTCAGATGCATTCTCTTTCTTGTTGAATCTCTTTACCCATGACTGTTCCAGTCTGTGAGATCTTTCCTCTTCAGATGCATTTTTCTCTTTCTTGTTGAATTATCTACCCATGACTGTTCCAGTCTGTGAGATCTTTCCTCTTCAGATGCATTTTGTCTTTCTTGTTGAAATCTTCCCTTGACTGTTCCAGTCTGTGAGATCTTTCCTCTTCAGATGCATTCTTGTCTTCTCTTTCTTGTTGATCTTCTTACCTTTGACTGTTCTCAGTCTGTGAGATCTTTCCTCTTCAGATGCATTTTCTCTTTCTTGTTGTATCTTACCCATGACTGTTCCAGTCTCTGAGATCTTTTTCTCTTCAGATGCATTTTTCTTTCTTTTTTTTCACTGTCATCTGCATCTTGTTCCAGTCTTTCTTGATCTTTCCTCTTCAGATGCAGTTTCACTGTCTTTCTTGTTGAATTCTTCCCTTGACTTGTTGTAGTCTTTGAGAGTTTCTTTCCTCTTCAGATGCTCTTTTCTTCTCTTTCTTGTTGAAATATCTGACTTTCCAGTTCTGCAGCTTTCCTCTTGATCATCTTTCCTCTTCAGATGCTTTTTGATCTTTCTCTTCAGATATCTGCTTTTGTTGAATTATTAAGTTTGACTGTTCCAGTTCTGCAGATCTTTCCTCTTCAGATGCATTTTCTCTTTCTTGTTGAAATTACCCATGACTGTTCCAGTCATCTGAGATCTTTCTTCTCTTTCAGATGCATTCTGTCTTTCTTGTTGAATTTTTACTGTGTTCCAGCTCTTGATCTTCTCTTTTCCTCTTCAGATGCATCTTCTCATTCTTGTTGAAATCTACCCATGACTGTTCAGTCTTGATCTTTTCCTCTTCAGATGCTTTTTTGTTTTTCTTGTCATTGCATCTCTTGATCTTCTCTTTGACTGTTGTAGTCTGCTTTAAGATCTTTCCTCTTCAGATGCATCTTCTCTTTCTTGTTGAAATCTTACCCATGACTGTTCCAGTCTCTTTGATCTGCTTTTCCTCTTCAGATGCATTTTCTCTTTCTTGTTGAAATCTTTCCTTTCTTGTTGTTCCAGTTTGTGAAGATCTTTCATCTTCAGATGCATTTTCTCATTCTTGTTCTTCTCTTTCTTGAAGTCTGTGAGATCTGCTCTTGATGCATTTTCTCTTTCTTGTTGAAATCTTGTTCAGTCTTCAGATTTCATTTGATCTTTCTTCTCTTTCTTGTTGAAATCTTACTTTAATGAAGTTTGTTCTGCAGTCTGTGAGATCTTTCCTCTTCAGATGCATTTTTTCTTGTTGAATTCTTATGAAGTTTGACTGTTTCAGTCTGTGAGATCTTTCCTCTTCAGTTTCTCTTTTTCTCTTTCTTGTTGAAATCTTAGTTTCACTGTTCAGTCTGTGAGATCTTTTCCTCTTTCAGATGCATTCTCTTCTTTCTTGTTGAATTTTACCCATGACTGTTCCAGTCTGTGAGATCTTTCTCTTCAGATGCATTTTGTCTTTCTTGTTGAATCTGCTTTTACCCATGACTGTTCCAGTCTGTGAGATCTTTCCTCTTCAGATGCATTTTCTCTTTCTTGTTGAAATCTTACCTTGTTGTATCTGTCTGTAATGATCTTTTCTTCAGTCATTTCTGTCTTTCTTGTTGAAATCTTCTCTGACTGTTCCAGTCTGTGAGTTTCTTTCCTCTTCAGATGCATTTTGTCTTTCATTTTTGATCTTCTGACTTTCCAGTCTTGAGATCTTTTCTCTTCAGATGCATTTTGAGTTTCTTGTTGAGCTCTTGATTTCTTTGACTGTTCAGTCTTTGAGATCTTTCCTCTTCAGATGCATTTTCTCTTTCTTGTTGAATCTGCTTACCCATGACTGTTTCCAGTCTGTGAGATCTTTCCTCTTCAGATGCATTTTGTCTTTCTTGTTGAAATTACCCTTGTCATGACTGTTCCAGTCTGTGAGATCTTTCCTCTTCAGATGCATTTTGTCTTTTCTTGTTGAATGAAGTTTCACTGTGACTGTTCCAGTTCTGTGAGATCTTTCTCTTCAGATGCATTTCTGCATCTCTTTTCTTGTTGAATTTCACATGACTGTTCCAGTCTCTGAGATCTTTCCTCTTCAGATGCATTTTGTCTTTCTTGTTGAATTCTTCACATGACTGTTCCAGTCTGTGAGATCTTTCCTCTTCAGATGCATTCTGTCTTTTCTTGTTGTTGTATTACCTTGACTGTTTCCAGTCTCTGAGATCTTGATCTTTCCTCTTCAGATGCATTTTGTCTTTCTTGTTGAAATCTTACCCATGACTGTTCCAGTCTGTGAGATCTTCTTCTCTTCAGATGCATTCTGTCTTTCTTGTTGAATTCTTACCCATGACTGTTCCAGTCTGTGAGATCTTTCCTCTTCAGATGCATTTTGTCTTTCTTGTTGAATTCTTACCCTTGACTGTTTCCAGTCTGTGAGATCTTTCCTCTTCAGATGCATTTTGTCTTTCTTGTTGAGCTCTTGATCTTCTCTTTCTTGTTTCCAGTCTGTGAAGTTTCTTTCCTCTTCAGATGCATCTTCTCTTTCTTGTTGAATCTGCTTTTAGTTTTCCAGTCATGAGATCTTTCCTCTTCAGATCATTTGTCTTTTCCAGTCTGTTCCAGTTGAGATCTTTCCTCTTCAGATGCATTTTCTCTTTCTTGTTGAAATTTTACCCATGACTGTTCCAGTCTGTGAGATCTTTCCTCTTCAGATGCATTTTCTCTTTCTTGTTGATCTGCTTACACATGACTGTTTGCAGTCTGTGAGATCTTTCCTCTTCAGATGCATTCTGTCTTTCTTGTTGAAATATTACCCATGACTGTTCCAGTCTGTGTTGATCTTTTCTTCAGATGCATTTTCATCTTTCTTGTTGATCTTCTTACCCTTGTTGTATCAGTCTGTGAGATCTTTCCTCTTCAGATGCATTTTTCTTTCTTGTTGATCTTCTCTTTTTTTAATGACTTTCACTGTCTCTGCAGATCTTTCCTCTTCAGATGCATTTTCTCTTTCTTGTTGAAATCTTACCTTTAATGACTGTTCCAGTCTGTGAGATCTTTCCTCTTCAGATGCATTTTTCTTCTCTTTCTTGTTGTATCTGCTTTAATGAAGTTTCACTGTCATCTGCAGATCTTGATCTTCTCTTTCATTGTTCTTTCTTGTTTTCCTACCTTTGACTGTTCCAGTCTTCTTTCCTTTCAGATGCATTCTGTCTTTCTTGTTGAATTCTTCTATGACAGTTCCAGTCTGAGATCTTTCCTCTTCAGATGCATTTCACTCTTTCTTGTGCAAATCTTGATCTACTCTTTCTTGTTCCAGTCTGTGAGATCTTTCCTCTTCAGATGCATTTCTCTTTCTTGTTGATCTCTTATCTCATTGACTGTTCCAGTCTGTCTGATCTTTCCTCTTTCCTCTGTCTCACTTGTTTTTCTACCTATGACAGTTTCAGTCTGTGAAATCTTTCCTCTTGATCTTCTCTTTTTGTTGTTGACAGTTCCAGTCTGTCAGATCTTTCCTCTTCAGATGCATTCTGTCTTTCTTGTTGATCTTACCTTTCTTGTTGTATCAGTCTGTGAGATCTTTCCTCTTCAGATGCATTTTGTCTTCTCTTTCTTGTTGAATTATTACCTTTAATGACTGTTCCAGTCTCTGCATCTCTTGATCTTCAGATGCATTTTGTCTTTCTTGTTGAAGTTTCACTGACTGTTCCAGTCTGTGAGATCTTTCCTCTTCAGATGCATTTTCTCTTTCTTGTTGAAATCTTCACTCTTTGACTGTTCCAGTCTTGAGATCTTTCCTCTTCAGATGCATTCTGTCTTTCTTGTTGAATCTGTCATTACCAGCTCTTGTTCCAGTCTGTTGTATCTGAGATCTTTCCTCTTCAGATGCATTTGTCTTTCTTGTTGAATTCTTTAATGACTGTTTCCAGTCTCTGAGATCTTTCCTCTTCTTTGCATTCTGTCTGCTTTGATGAAGTTTCCTGTCATCTGCAGCTCTTGATCTTCTCTTTCTTGTTTATCTGCTTTAATGAGTTTCACTGTCATCTGCAGTTCCAGTTGATCTTCTCTTTCTTCTTCAGATGCTCTGCTCAGATGTTGAATTTTTGTCTTCAGCTCTTGATCTTCTCTTTGTTGAAATCTATTATCCATGACTGTTCCAGTCTGTGAGTTTCACTTTCCTCTTCAGATGCATCTTCTCTTTTCTTGTTGCTTTCTTACCTTTGACTGTTCCAGTCTCTTGATCTTTCCTCTTCAGATGCATTTTGTTTCTCTTCATTGAATTATTACCCTTGACTGTTCCAGTCTGCTTTGATGAAGTTTCTTTCATCTTCAGATGCATGATCTTCTCTTTCTTGTTGATCTGCTTTAATGACTGTTCCAGTCTGATCTTCTCTTTCTTGTTCTTCAGATGCATTTGTCTTTCTTGTTGAAATCTTCTCTTTCTTGTTGTTCCAGTCTGTGAAGATCTTTCCTCTTCAGATCTTTCTTCTCTTTCTTGTTGTATCTGCTTTGACTGTTTCAGTCTGTCATCTGCCTCTCTTGATCTTCTCTTTCTTGTTGCATTTTGCTCTTTCTTGTTGAAGTTTCACTGTCATCTGCATCTCTTGATCTTCTCTTTCTTGTTCTATCTGCTTTAGATGCAGTTTCAGTCTGTCATCTGCATCTCTTGATCTTCTCTTTCTTGTTGTATCTGCTGTTCCAGTCTTTCAGTCATCTTTCCTCTTCAGATGCATTCTGTCTTTCTTGTTGTATCTGCTTTAATGACTGTTCCAGTCATCTGATCTTTCCTCTTCAGATGCATTCTGTCTTTCTTGTTGAATTATTACTTTAATGACTGTTTCAGTCTGCAGATCTTTCCTCTTCAGATGCATTCTGTCTGAAGTTTGTTGAATCTGCAGCTCTTGATCTGTTCCAGTCTATGAGATCTTTCTCTTCAGATGCATTTCTTCTCTTTCTTGTTGTATCTGCTTTAATGAAGTTTCCAGTCATCTGAAATCTTTCCTCTTCTCTTGCATGTTGTCTTTCTTTTGAATGAATTACCCTTGTCATGTTCCAGTCTGTGAATCTTTCCTCTTCAGATGCATTCTGATCTTTCTTGTTGAATTTTACCTTTGTCATGTTCCAGTCTCTGAGATCTTTCCTCTTCAGATGCATTCTGTCTTTCTTGTTGAATTCTTACTATGTCTGTTCCAGTCTTGATCTTCTCTTTCTTGCATTTTGTGTCTTTCTTGTTGAATTTTACCATGACTGTCATCAGTCTCTTGAGATCTTTCCTCTTCAGATGCATTTTCTCTCTTCTTTGTTGAAGTTTCCTGTCATGTTCCAGTCTCTGAGATCTTTCCTCTTCAGATGCATTCTGTCTTTCTTGTTGAATTATTACACTTGACTGTTCCAGTCTTGAGATCTTTCTCTTCAGATGCATTCTCTCTTTCTTGTTGAATTATTTGACTGTTTCCAGTCTGCTCTTGATCTTTCTCTTCAGATGCATTTTGTCTTTCTTGTTGAGCTCTTGATCTTCTCTGACTGTTCCAGTCTGTGAGATCTTTCCTCTTCAGATGCATTTTCTCTTTCTTGTTCTTTTCTCTCTGCTTTTCAGTTTCACTGTTCATCTGCAGCTCTTGATCTTTCCTCTTCAGATGTTTTATCTGTCTTTTTGTTGAATTTTCACCTATGTCATCTGCTCTTGATCTTTCTCTTCTTGTTGTATCTCTTTAATGAAGTTTCACTGTCATCTGCAGTCTCTTGATCTTCTCTTTCTTGTTGTATCTCTTTTAATGAAGTTTTGACTGTCATCTCTTTTTCAGATCTTTCTCTTCAGATGCATTCTGTCTTTCTTCTCTTCTTACCTTGTTGTTCTCAGTCTAATGAAGATCTTTCCTCTTCAGATGCAGCTCTTTCTTCTCTTTCTTGTTGAATCTGCTTTACCCTTTTTCACTGTCTTTCCTCTCAGATCTTCTCTTGAAATCTTTTGAAGTTTCACTGTCATGCATCTTGATCTTCTCTTTTTGTTGAATCTATTACTTTAATGAAGTTCCAGTCTGTCAGATCTTTCCTCTTCAGATGCATTTTCTCTTTCTTGTTGTATCTGCTTTAACTGTTTCAGTCTGTCATCTTTCCTCTTCAGATCTTCTCTTCTTTCTTTTAATTTTCACTGTCATCTGCAGCTCTTGTTCTCAGTCTGTTTATCTGCTTTAATCTTTCCTCTTCAGATGCATTTTGTCTTTCTTTGTTGTTGTATCTGCTTTAATGACAGTTCCAGTCTGTGAAATCTTCCTCTTCAGATGCATTCTTCTCTTTCTTGTTGAATTGCTTTAATGACTGTTTCAGTCTGTGAGATCTTTCCTCTTCAGATGCATTCTTGTCTTTCTTTTGTTGAATCTATTTTAATGAAGTTTCCAGTCTCTGCATCTTTCTCTTCAGATCTTTCTTGTTGTATCTTGTTTAATGAATTTCACTGACTGTTCCAGTCTCTTGATCTTCTCTTCAGTTGTATCTCTTTCTTGTTGAACTGTCATCTGCAGCTCTTGATCTTCTCTTTCTTGTTCAGATGCATCTGCTTTAATCTGTCATCTGCATTCTTGATCTTTCTTCTTGAATTGTATCTTTCTTTTAATGAAGTTTCTGTCTGTCATCTGCAGCTCTTGATGCATTCTCTTTCTTGTTGTATTATTTTAATGACTGTTCCAGTCTTTCTTTCCTCTTCAGATGCATCTTCTCTTTCTTGTTGTTATTATCTGTTTTGTGTTGTTTCCTCTTCAGATGCATCTTCTCTTTCTTGTTGTTGTATCTGACTGTTCCAGTCTGTTTGAGATCATTTCCTCTTCAGATGCATTCTCTCTTTCTTGTTGAATTATTACCTATGACAGTTTCAGTCTGTCATCTTTCCTCTTCAGATGCTTTTTTGTCTTTCTTTGTTGAATTTTTACCCTGTCTGTTCCAGTCTTGATCTTCTCTTTCTTCTTTCTTTCTTTTGATGTCATCTGCAGCTCTTGATCTTCTCTTTCTTGTTGTATCTGCTTTAATGAAGTTTCACTGTCATCTGACTTGTTCTCTTTTTGTTGAGATCTTTCCTCTTCAGATGCAGTTTCTGTCTTTCTTGTTGAATCTTCTCTTGACTGTTCCAGTCTGCTTTAATCTTTCCTCTTCTGTCATCTGCTCTTTCTTGATCTTCTCTTTCTTGTTGTATCAGTCTGTGAGATCTTTCTCTTCTTCAGCATCTTGATCTTTCTTTTTGTTGAATTATTTATCTGCTTTAATGAAGTTTCACTGTCATCTGCTTTCCTCTTGATCTTCTCTTTCTTGTTGTATCTGCTTTAATGACTGTTTCCTGTCATCTGCAGCTCTTGATCTTTCTCTTTCTTGTTGCATTTTCTCTTTCTTGTTGAAGTTTCACTGTTTCATCTGCAGTCTGTCTTGATCTTTCTCTTCTTTCTTTGTTGTATCTGCTTTTTGAAGTTTTCACTGTCATCTGCAGCTCTTGATCTTCTCTTTCTTGTTGTATCTCTTTAATGACTGTTTCCTGTCTTCATCTCTTTTCCTCTTCTTTCATTCTTTCTTTCTTGAATTGTATCTGCTTTAATGAAGTTTCAGTCTGTCATCTTCCTCTTCAGATGCATTCTGTCTTTCTTGTTGTATCTGCTTTAATGAAGTTTCACTGTTCTGCAGCTCTTGATCTTCTCTTTGTGTTTATCTCTTTCAGATGCATTTATCTTTCTTGTTGAATGAAGTTTACTGTTTCACTGTTCTGCAGTCTCTTGATCTTCTCTTTTCTTGTTGTATTTCTCTAATGAAGTTTCACTGTCATCTGCAGCTCTTGATCTTCTCTTTCTTGTTGAATCTGCTTTAATGAAGTTCAGTCTGTCATCTTTCTCTTCTTCAGATCTTTTGTTGTCTTTCTTGTTTAATGAAGTTTCACTGTCTGTTGCAGCTCTTGATCTTCTTTTTCTTCAGTTGTATTTCTGCTTTGTTGAAGTTTCACTGTCATCTGTCTCAGTCTCTCTTTGATCTTTCTCTTCAGATGCATTCTGATCTTCTCTTTTTCTTGTTGAATTTTCACTGTCATCTGCAGTTCCAGTCTTCTCTTTCTTGTTTATCTCTTCAGATGCATTTTTCTTTCTTGTCATCTGCACCTCTTGATCTGTTCCAGTCTGTTGTATCTTTCCTCTTCAGATGCATTTTGTCTTTCTTGTTGAATTCTTGATCTTCTCTTGTTGTTGTCTGCTTTAAGATCTTTTCCTCTTCAGATCTTGATCTTCTTTCTTGTTGTATCTGCTTTAATGAAGTTTCAGTCTGTCATCTGCAGCTCTTCAGATGCATCTTCTCTTTCTTGTTGAATCTGCTTTAATGAAGTTTCACTGTCATCTGCAGCTTCTTGATCTTCTCTTTCTTGTTGTATCTGCTTTTAATGACAGTTCCAGTCTTCATCTGTCATCTCTTCAGATGCTCTTTTCTTCTCTTTCTTGTTGTATCTTATCCTCTTTGACTGTTCCAGTTTGAGATCTTTCATCTTCAGATTGATCTTCTCTTTCTTGTTGTATCTGCTTTAATGAAGTTTCAGTCTGTCATCTTTCCTCTTCAGATGCTTCTCTTTCTTGTTGAATTATCTGCTTCTTGATCTTCTCTTTTTTGTCAAGTTTCTCATCTTTCCTCTTGAGATTCTTTTCTTGTTTATCTGCTTTAATGAAGTTTCACTGTCTGTTGCAGTCTGTTGTATCTGCTTTAATTTTCTGTCTCTTCAGATGATCTTTTTATCTTTGCTTTTGTTGAAGTTTCATTGTCATCTGACTGTTCTCAGTCTGTTAAGATCTTTCCTCTTCAGATGCTTGATCTTGTCTTTCTTGTTGAATTTTCACTGTCATCTGCAGTCTCTTGATCTTCTCTTTCTTGTTGTATCTCTTTCTTGAAGTTTCACTGTCATCTGCAGCTCTTGATCTTCTCTTTCTTGTTGTATCTGCTTTAATGAAGTTTCACTGTCATCTCAGCTCTTGATCTTCTCTTTCTTGTTGTATCTGCTTTAATGAAGTTTCACTGTCATCTGCAGCTCTTGATCTTCTCTCTTTCTTGTTGTATCTGCTTTAATCTTTTTGTTGTCATCTGCAGCTCTTGATCTTCTCTTTCTGTTGTATCTGTCTTTAAGATCTTTCCTCTTCAGATCTTTTCTTCTCTTTCTTGTTGTATCTGCTTTAATGAAGTTTCACTGTCATCTGCATCTCTTGATCTTCTCTTTCTTGTTGTATCTGCTTTAATGAAGTTTTGTATCTGCTCTTGATCTTCTCTTTCTTGTTGTATCTGCTTTTGAAGTTTCAGTCTGTCATCTGCATCTCTTGATCTCTTCTTTTCATTGTTGTATCTGTTTTTAATGAAGTTTCACTGTCATCTGCAGCTCTTGATCTTCTCTTTCTTGTTGTATCTGCTTTAATGAAGTTTCACTGTCATCTGCAGCTCTTGATCTTCTCTTTCTTGTTGTATCTGCTTTAATGAAGTTTCACTGTCATCTGTCTTGATCTTCTCTTTTTGTTGTATCTGCTTTTGAAGTTTCACTGTCATCTGCAGCTCTTGATCTTCTCTTTGTGTTGTATCTGCTTTAATGAAGTTTCACTGTCATCTGCATCTCTTGATCTTCTCTTTCTTGTTGTATCTGCTTTAATGAAGTTTCACTGTCATCTGCAGCTCTTGATCTTCTCTTTCTTGTTGTATCTGCTTTAATGAATTTTCACTGTCATCTGCAGCTCTTAATCTTCTCTTTCTTGTTGTATCTGCTTTAATGAAGTTTCACTGTCATCTCTTGATCTTCTCTTTTGATCTTCTCTTTCTTGTTGCATCTGATCTTCTTTAATGAAGCTTTTTCACTGTCATCTGCAGCTCTTGATCTTCTCTTTCTTGTTGTATCTGCTTTAATGAAGTTTCACTGTCATCTGCAGCTCTTGATCTTCTCTTTCTTGTTGTATCTGCTTTAATGAAGTTTCACTGTCATCTGCAGCTCTTGATCTTCTCTTTCTTGTTGTATCTGCTTTTAATGAAGTTTCACTGTCATCTGCAGCTCTTGATCTTCTCTTTCTTGTTGTATCTGCTTTAATGAAGTTTCACTGTCATCTGCAGCTCTTGATCTTCTCTTTCTTGTTGTATCTGCTTTAATGAAGTTTCACTGTCATCTGCAGCTCTTGATCTTCTCTTTCTTGTTGTATCTGCTTTAATGAAGTTTCACTGTCATCTTCAGCTCTTGATCTTCTCTTTCTTGTTGTATCTGCTTTAATGAAGTTTCAGTCTGTCATCTGCAGCTCTTGATCTTCTCTTTCTCTTTCTTTTGTTTGTCATCTGCTTTCTTGAAGTTTCTTTTGTGTTGCTATCTGTCATCTTTGCAGCTCAGCTTTTGATCTTCTCTTTCTTGTTGTATCTGCTTTAATGAAGTTTCACTGTCATCTTTCTTCTCTCTTGATCTTCTCTTTCTTGTTGTATCTGCTTTAATGAAGTTTCACTGTCATCTCTCTTGATCTTCTCTTTGATGTTTATCTCTTTCTTGTATCTGTCATCTGCAGCTCTTGATCTTCTTTGTATCTCTTTAATGAAGTTTCACTTGTCATCTGCATTCTTGATCTTCTCTTTTGTTGTATCTGCTTTAATGAAGTTTCACTGTCATCTGCAGCTCTTGATCTTTCTTTCTTGTTGTATCTGCTTTTGAAGTTTCTGTCATCTCTCTTGATCTTTCTCTTTGTGTTCTGCTTTAATGAAGTTTCACTGTCATCTGCAGCTCTTGATCTTCTCTTTCTTGTTGTATCTGCTTTAATGAAGTTTCACTGTCATCTGCAGCTCTTGATCTTCTCTTTCTTGTTGTATCTGCTTTAATGAAGTTTCAGTCTGTCATCTGCATCTCTTGATCTTCTCTTTCTTGTTGAATTATCTGCTTTAATGAAGTTTTTTGTCATCTGTCAGCTCTTGATCTTCTCTTTCTTGTTGTATCTGCTTTTTGTTTTCACTGTCATCTGCTGTTCTCTTGATCTTCTCTTTCTTGTTGTATCTGCTTTAATGAAGTTTCACTGTCATCTGCAGCTCTTGATCTTCTCTTTCTTGTTGTATCTGCTTTAATGACTTTTTCACTGTCATCTGCAGCTCTTGATCTTCTCTTTCTTGTTGTATCTGCTTTAATGAAGTTTCACTGTCATCTGCAGCTCTTGATCTTCTCTTTCTTGTTGTATCTGCTTTAATGAAGTTTTTCACTGTCATCTGCATCTCTTGATCTTCTCTTTCTTGTTGTATCTGCTTTAATGAAGTTTCACTGTCATCTGCAGATCTTCTCTTTCTTGTTGTATCTGCTTTAATGAAGTTTCACTGTCATTTCTCTTGATCTATCTTTTTCTTGTTGTATCTGAAGTTTCACTGTCATCTGCAGCTCTTGATCTTCTCTTTGTGTTGTATCTGCTTTAATGAAGTTTCACTGTCATCTGCAGCTCTTGATCTTCTCTTTCTTGTTGTATCTGCTTTAATGAAGTTTCACTGTCATCTGCAGCTCTTGATCTTCTCTTTCTTGTTGTATCTGCTTTAATGAAGTTTCACTGTCATCTGCAGCTCTTGATCTTCTCTTTCTTGTTGTATCTGCTTTAATGAAGTTTCACTGTCATCTGCAGCTCTTGATCTTCTCTTTCTTGTTGTATCTGCTTTAATGAAGTTTCACTGTCATCTGCAGCTCTTGATCTTCTCTTTCTTGTTGTATCTGCTTTCATCTGCAGCTCTTGTTTCTTGTTGTCATCTGCAGTTTCACTGTCTTGATCTTTCTTCTTTCTTGTTGTATCTGCTTTAATGAAGTTTCACTGTCATCTGCATCTCTTGATCTTCTCTTTTTGTTGTATCTGCTTTAATGATGTTTCACTGTCATCTGCAGCTCTTGATATTCTCTTTCTTGTTGTATCTGCTTTAATGAAGTTTCACTGTCATCTGCAGCTCTTGATCTTCTCTTTCTTGTTGTATCTGCTTTAATGAAGTTTCACTGTCATCTGCAGCTCTTGATCTTCTCTTTGTGTTGTATCTGCTTTAATGATGTTTCACTGTCATCTGCAGCTCTTGATATTCTCTTTCTTGTTGTATCTGCTTTAATGAAGTTTCACTGTCATCTGCAGCTCTTGATCTTCTCTTTCTTGTTGTATCTGCTTTAATGAAGTTTCTGTCATCTGCAGCTCTTGATCTTCTCTTTTCTTGTTGTATCTGCTTTAATGAAGTTTCACTGTCATCTGCAGCTCTTGATCTTCTCTTTCTTGTTGTATCTGCTTTAATGAAGTTTCACTGTCATCTGCAGCTCTTGATCTTCTCTTTCTTTGTTGTATCTGCTTTAATGAAGTTTCACTGTCATCTGCAGCTCTTGATCTTCTCTTTCTTGTTGTATCTGCTTTAATGCATTTTTTTCACTGTCATCTGCAGCTCTTGATCTTCTCTTTCTTGTTGTATCTGCTTTAATGAAGTTTCACTGTCATCTGCAGCTCTTGATCTTCTCTTTCTTGTTGTATCTGCTTTAATGAAGTTTCACTGTCATCTGCAGCTCTTGATCTTCTCTTTCTTGTTGTATCTGCTTTAATGAAGTTTCACTGTCATCTGCAGCTCTTGATCTTCTCTTGATCTTCTGAAGTTTTCATCTGCAGCTCTTGATCTTCTCTTGTATCTGCTTTTAATGAAGTTTCACTGTCATCTGCATCTCTTGATCTTCTCTTTTGTGTTGTATCTGCTTTTAATGAAGTTTCACTGTCATCTGCAGCTCTTGATCTTCTCTTTCTTGTTGTATCTGCTTTAATGAAGTTTCACTGTCATCTGCAGCTCTTGATCTTCTCTTTCTTGTTGTATCTGCTTTAATGAAGTTTCACTGTCATCTGCAGCTCTTGATCTTCTCTTTCTTGTTGTATCTGCTTTAATGAAGTTTCACTGTCATCTGCAGCTCTTGATCTTCTCTTTCTTGTTGTATCTGCTTTTAATGAAGTTTCACTGTCATCTGCAGCTCTTGATCTTCTCTTTCTTGTTGTATCTGCTTTAATGAAGTTTCACTGTCATCTGATCTTCTCTCTTTTGTTGTATCTCTTTTGAGTTTGTTGTCATCTGCAGCTTGATCTTCTCTTTGAAGTTTCATCTGTCATCTGCTGCTGCTCTTGATCTTCTCTTTCTTGTTTATCTGTCTCTTGATCTTTCACTTGTCATCTGCTTTTTGATCTTCTTTTGTGTTGTCATCTGCAGCTTTCCTGTCATTGCAGCTCTTCTTCTCTTTCTTGTTGTATCTGCTTTAATGAAGTTTCACTGTCATCTGCAGCTCTTGATCTTCTCTTTCTTGTTGTATCTGCTTTAATGAAGTTTCACTGTCATCTGCAGCTCTTGATCTTCTCTTTCTTGTTGTATCTGCTTTAATGAAGTTTCACTGTCATCTTTGCAATAAAGTTTTTCTTGATCTTCTCTTTCTTGTTGTATCTGCTTTAATGAAGTTTCACTGTCATCTGCAGCTCTTGATCTTCTCTTTCTTGTTGTATCTGCTTTAATGAAGTTTTCACTGTCATCTGCATCTTCTCTTGATCTTCTCTTTTTTTGTTGTATCTGCTTTAATGAAGTTTCACTGTCATCTGCATCTCTCTTGATCTTCTCTTTCTTGTTGTATCTGCTTTAATGAAGTTTCACTTGTCATCTGCAGCTCTTGATCTTCTCTTTCTTGTTGTATCTGCTTTAATGAAGTTTCACTGTCATCTGCAGCTCTTGATCTTCTCTTCTGTATCTGCTTTTGTTGTATCTCTTGATCTTCTTTTCTTGTTTATCTGCTTTAATGAAGTTGTCATCTGCAGCTCTTGATCTTCTCTCTTTCTTGTTGTATCTGCTTTAATGAAGTTTCACTGTCATCTGCAGCTCTTGATCTTTCTTTCTTGTTGTATCTGCAAGTTTCTCTGTCATCTGCAGCTCTTGATCTTCTCTTTCTTGTTGTATCTGCTTTGTGAAATTTCACTGTCATCTGCAGCTCTTGATCTTCTCTTTCTTGTTGTATCTGCTTTCAGTTGTCATGTCATCTGCAGCTCTTGATCTTCTCTTTCTTGTTGTATCTGCTTTAATGAAGTTTCTTTTTGTCATCTGCAGCTCTTGATCTTCTCTTTCTTGTTGTATCTGCTTTGAATGAAGTTTCACTGTCATCTGCAGCTCTTGATCTTCTCTTTCTTGTTGTATCTGCTTTTAATGACACAAAGTTTCACTGTCATCTGCAGCTCTTGATCTTCTCTTTCTTGTTGTATCTGCTTTAATGAAGTTTCACTGTCATCTGCAGCTCTTGATCTTCTCTTTTTTCTTGTTGTATCTGCTTTAATGAAGTTTCACTGTCATCTGCAGCTCTTGATTTTCTCTTTCTTTGTTGTATCTGCTTTAATGAAGTTTTCACTGTCATCTGCAGCTCTTGATCTTCTCTTTTTTCATTTGTTGTATCTGCTTTAATGAAGTTTCACTGTCATCTGCAGCTCTTGATCTTCTTTTTTTTTGATAATTTGTATCTGCTTTAATCTCTTTCTTGTTTTTCATTTGTCATCTGCATCTCTTGATCTTTCTTTCTTGTTGTATCTGCTTTAATGAATGTTTCACTGTCATCTGCAGCTCTTGATCTTCTCTTTCTTGTTGTATCTGCTTTAATGAAGTTTCACTGTCATCTGCAGCTCTTGATCTTTTCTTTCTTGTTGTATCTGCTTTAATGAATTTTCACTGTCATCTGCAGCTTTGATCTTCTCTTTCTTGTTGTATCTGCAGTTTCACTGTCATCTTGCTCTTGATCTTCTCTTTCTTGTTGTATCTGCTTTAATGAAGTTTCACTGTCATCTGCAGCTCTTGATCTTCTCTTTCTTGTTGTATCTGCTTTAATGAAGTTTCACTGTCATCTGCAGCTCTTGATCTTCTCTTTCTTGTTGTATCTGCTTTAATGTTTCACTGTTTCATCTTCTCTTTCTTGTTCTTGATCATCTTCTCTTTCTCTTTTTTTTGTATCTGCTTTAATGAAGTTTCACTGTCATCTGCAGCTCTTGATCTTCTCTTTCTTGTTGTATCTTGCTTTATTGAAGTTTCTTGTCATCTGCAGATCTTGATCTTCTCTTTGTTGTATCTGCCAATGAGTTTCTCTGTCATCTGCAGCTCTTGATCTTCTCTTTCTTGTTGTATCTGCTTTAATGAAGTTTTCATCTGTCATCTGCTCTTTCTTGATCTTGATCTTCTCTCTGCTTTGAAGATTTCACTGTCATCTATCTCTTGATCTTCTCTTTCTTTATATCTGCTTTACTTTCACTGTCATCTGCTTGTTGTAGCTCTTTAATCATTCTCTTTCTTGTTGTATCTGCTTTAATTAAGTTCATCTGCTGCTCTTGATCTTCTCTTCTCTTGTATCTTCTCTTTCTTGTTGTCATCTGCATCTTCTTTTTGTTTATCTGCTTTAATGTTTCACTGTCATCTGCAGCTCTTGATCTTCTCTTTCTTGTTGTATCTGCTTTAATGAAGTTTCACTGTCATGTCATGATCTTCTCTTTCTTGTTTATCTGCTTTCTTTCACTGTCATCTGCATCTTTGGAAAAGTTTGTATCTGCTTAATGAAGCTTTCACTGTCATCTGCATCTGCTTTCTTCTTGTTGTATCTGCTTTAATGAAGTTTTCACTGTCATCTGCAGCTCTTGATCTTCTCTTTCTTGTTGTATCTGCTTTAATGAAGTTTCACTGTCATCTGCAGCTCTTGATCTTCTCTTTCTTTTGTATCTGCTTTTAATAAAGAAGTTGTCATCTGCAGCTCTTGATCTTCTCTTTCTTCTTGTATCTGCTGATGTTTCACTGTCATCTGCAGTTTCTTGTCTTCTCTTTCTTTATTTTATCTGCTTTGATGAAGTTTTCACTGTCATCTGCATCTCTTGATCTTCTCTTTTTTTATATCTGCTTTGATGAAGTTTCCTGTCATCTGCAGCTCTTGATCTTCTCTTTTTGCATTTCAGAACTCTCTCTGTTATGTTTTGTTTTGTCATGTTGAAAACACGTTCTGCTTTTGAATCTTTGAGATTGATTCAGGGAAAGAACCATTTGTTCTCTCCTGTCTCGTACTTCTTCTGCTGTTTCAAATTCTTTTGATAAATATATTTGTAAAAAACAAACTTGGAGAAAGACATGCCTACGGAGCTGTTTCTTCATTCTTTCTCTTTAGAAGAACCTTTTTCGATGAATATTCCATGGTATTTTGAAGAAATAACTTTTAATTTCTCAATGCTCTTCATAAACCTTCAAATTCTCACTTTAGCTCTGATTCGAATGAGCAAGAGTTTAAATTCAATTCCGGAGATTTGGTCAAAAAAAAAAATTGAAGAAATTTCAATTCAGGCCAATTCAGGTCACGTTTTGAAAAACCATTTTATTCTTACAAACTAAAATTAAATCACAAACAACGCAGGACTTCAAACCTCACAAAGATACTTTAGGGAGGAAAATTGATTCTGAAAATTTTGAACAAATAAAATTCATTTTTCTCCAATTCACACAGTTTGGAATATTTTAATTTTAAATGAAAAATTTTTAAATTCAGAAAGTTTTTTGTTATTTTAAACTCAATATAAATTAAAATCTTTCACTATTTTTTTTTTTTCAAAATTGGAAGTTATTTTAAAATTTGATTTTCTAATTGTTCCCTCCTCATCCGGACACAAATCAAAATGCTGTATGTTCAACATGAAAGGCAGGTTTTCAATACTTGGATTACCCTGACTTCAAAAGGATATATGTAGAGCAAGTGTGGCCTGAGTTAGAAAGTTTTCAAAGTCACGGACGCCCATGCAGACTGGTCTTGTCATTTGTTTATTTAGAAGTGACTGGAATGTTTCACAATCAGGAGTCTCAACAGATTTTTAAAATTTATTTTCTGTAAATTGCTATCATATATTGGGAAATAGAGAGAAGGGTTTTCTGATCATGACACACCAGATATTCCTTTTCTTTATTAAATTGACCTTCCTACTTGCAATTATAGCAACTTGTTCCTCCAGCCGGGCTTACTTCTAGGATGGCTAGTGTTTTGTTTTGTTTTTTTTTGTTTTAAGGCAAATTATAGGAGAATGCGTGGTTCAGACTATCCGGGTAATACATTTCAACACTTAAAGAAAGAAAAGCCATTCGTCATTGTTATAGTGGAACAACCTAACACACCCCGACAGTAATTGGTCAAGGGTCTAGGAAAACACATTGATCAGTCTCTAAAAGACGCGACAGCGATTCAGGAAACTAAGGATAAGCCAGAAACGTGGTTAAAGAGAGTTGCCTGGCAGCTTTAAAGCATGGATCTATCAGCATGCCATTCACCCGAAAACCCTAAGGACATTGTCCATCTATGAATTTACGACATTTCATAGAGAACAGTTAGAAAAGAGGATCAACTCACAATTGCGTAGATGGCTAGGGCTACCGAAAAGTCTGACTAGCGCTGCCCTATACGGCAATTCCAAAGCAATCTAACTTCCTTTCAGAATCCTAGTAGAGGAATTTAAAGTCACCAAAGTTAGAACAACAATGCAGTATAAGTTCTCCCAAAATCCAAAGGTGGCTTGGAGCAGACATCGAAGTCTACTCAGGAAGGAAATGGAGTGCATGCATGAAATGATTTGCTAGCAGCAGAAAACGACTTCGGGAAAAGCATTATTAGTCTCCGTAGCTACGGGACGCGCAGGCTTAGGGTATTTCCTCTACCGTTCGGGTGGACAGGGTTAAAGGAAAAGAAAGCATTCCCATACAAGAGGAAATACGCAAGGGTGAAGAGGAGAAAAAGTTGGCAAAAATGGTGGGACTAAGACAACAAGGAGCGTGGACCAAATGGAGATCCACGACTTATAAGAAGATCAAATAATTCGGTATATGGCGTAATGACGCCGGCATAAGGTTACTAATTCAGATCGTATACGACATCCTCCCTAGTCCCGTTAACCTTCCCTTATGGTAGGAAACGGAATCGCCCTTATGTCCATTGTGCACGTGTCAAGGGACGTTAAAACACATTCTAAGTAGCTGTCAAACAGCGTTAACGGAAGGTCGGTATAGATGGCGACATTTTAAAGGATATAGCAGAACTAGTTAGTATGGTCATCAGTACTAATACATTAAATCCTGATAAAAGATCGATAGAGTTTCTTAAAGCCAGTGATAAACCTAACACAAAAAGTTCACAGCAAATACTTTGTCATTGGCAACCGACTAGGAATTAAGGGCCGATTTAGGAACAAGATTAAGATTCCAGGACCACATCGTTCAAACATCATTACGCCCAGATATAGTGTTCTTCTCAAATAATCTAAAAATATAATAATGTTGGAATTAACAGTGCCTCGTGGAGAGCATGCGGAAGAAGCCCATGAACGAAGTACGATGAGTTGCTTACGAATTCCCAAAATAATAGATGGAAAGCAAACTGTCTATTAATCGAAGTGGGCGTAAGAGATTTTGCGACAAGATTCCTACGCAAAGCCTTAACTGATATTGGTTTGGTAGGAACTAAGAAAAGGAAGGCGATTAGAACCATAACTGATACAGCAGAGACGACTGCTAAATGGTTATGGAATAAATGAGACAGTTCTTGCACATTCATGCAACATTAAAATCTAGTTTATGCAATAAAGTTCGAAAAGAAAAAAAGATAGAAGGAAGAAGACAGAGAGGAAAAAAAGAAAAAAATGTGTAAATAATATAAATTCATAACATATTATAAACTTTAATGTGTAAATAATATAAATATCATTTAAAATGGTTTTGCTTAAATGCGTGACTTGAATTGTACAAGAACAGCCGATGAATATTTCATGTAAGTTTGTAAAGCGTGTTACTTGTAAATGTGTATAATCAGTTTTTTAAGTGTTATTACCAATTTTATATGTATGTTTATTTTAAATTATGTACGACTAATAGTTTACCATTTTTTGGGAGGTGGGTTCGAATTTCAAATTTATTTAAGCGTTTATGAGCATGATATATATTCTAAGACTGCTGTTTCACCATTCAGTCAGTTATGTGCCATGCGTGATACATGACTGACGAGGCATATTTTTTCCCGCAGTTGGTTGTTGTGTTGACCAGTTGTCTTCCAAGGTCTGTCCTGCTATTTACCTATAGTTTGGGGGGGGAGAAGAAGAGGATTCATAACTTTCCCAAGTAAGTGAATGTAATGGATTCGACTGGAATTCGAACTCTGATCTCCAATTCCTCAATCCCAGCCGCTATCCATTACTCCACTGTGCCTCCTAAAGTCAGTTATGTGCCATGCATCATACACGCTTAAGCGATCATGGACGGGGAAGAAGAGGATTCATTTCCCAAGTATATTAGTACGTTGCATTCTAATCATTTTTATCATTTGTGTATAGTTAAAATAGCACGTAAATGCTAATACACTTGACTGGAATTCGAACTCAGCTCTCTGATTGCTATGACTTCTTGGGAAAGAGAATGCAATGGTTTCAGGTCATGACTCTTCACAGATTCCTTTTCTTTATTATCTGTGATTTGCTATGAACTCTTGGGAAAAGTGAGTGGAGTGATTTCTTTTCATGACTCTCCACATTTTCCTTCTGTTTATTTACTGTGAATTGCTTTGATTATATTTTGTGAATCTGACAGTGAAAAAAAAACTATCTTAGGGGAATAGGTATATGTTTACAAAAGTGTCAAGTGCTATTGAGATTCACACGCGTTCCATTTTCTTGATTTCTTATTTGAGAGGGGTCAAATTGTGGCCCCTTCAAATGCTGGATAGCTACTTCGAAGAACTGCTACAAGTGTTTCTTCGAAGTTAGCCATAATGCCTGCATCCTTAGATCAGCTTCTGGACGACCATTATAGTGGCTAATTTAATATTCCTACATTGGTAGATCACGTTTCTATATTAACTATGAATTTTTATGATTTCTAGAGAAAGAAAGTTAAATGGTATCTGATCATGACTCTCCAAAGATATCCCACACTTTATTAAATGCGAATTGATATGACTTCTTCGGAAGGATACAGGTGGGGTTTCAGATCATGTCTCTCCACAAATTCATTTTCTTTTTTTATCAGTGAATTTCTATGATATCTTGGAAATGAGAGTGGAGAAATTTCTCGACATGTATCTCTACAACTTCAGTTTCTTTATTATCAATACTTTGTCATGACTTCTTGGGAAAAATAGTGAAGTGGTCGCTGATCATGACTCTTCAAAGATTCATTTTCTTTATTAATTGTGAATTGCCATGATTTCTTGAAAAATATAGTGGAGGGATTTATGATCGTGACACTCCACTGACTCCATTTCTTTATTATCAATGTTTTGCCATGACTTCATCGGAAAAATAG
The DNA here is from genome assembly GCA_903632075.3 of Acanthosepion pharaonis. Classification (NCBI taxonomy): domain Eukaryota; kingdom Metazoa; phylum Mollusca; class Cephalopoda; order Sepiida; family Sepiidae; genus Acanthosepion; species Acanthosepion pharaonis. The sequence continues at coordinate 22,040 of CAHIKZ030005607.1, forward strand.
TGAAGTGGTTTCTAATCATGACTCTACACAGATTCATTTTCTTTATTAATTGTGAATTGCCATGATTTCTTGGGAAATAAAATGATGTGTTTTCTGATCCGTAAAATAAAGAAAGGACAATGATGGACAGACAATAAGAAAAAAAAGACAAGCGAGGAAAAACAAAGAAGAAAAGGACAATGAACAATCACACTCACTCATACATACTGATGTGAGAATGTCAATTTTCATGAAACATTTTAGGAAGAGACTAATTTTGTTCGTTTTTTTCTTTTGTTCTTTTTGGGTTTTTTTTTTTTTTTTAATAATGGCCATGTGCGGAAATCTATTGTTTGATTTTGATTGATGAGAAATAACAGTAATTATAGGAAATTAATTATGGTAAAAATATTGTGAAGATCTGTTCAAGTGAATCTGGTAATATACAAGAAAAAATTGTTTGAATAAATGAGCTGATAATGAACCATGTGCGCTGTGTCACTGTGATTGGGAGAGGAGTGTAGATCATAGCATATTTAACTAATAAAAAATAGGTGTCAAGGACGTGGCTCAGTTATGAAATTGTTTGAGGCTGTGGTGTGGGGTTTTTGGCATGTATTGTGTCTTTTGGGGGCCAATATATTTGCTTTTTTTAAATGTAAATTTCTTGTAGTCTCAAGTGAAGAGGCAAGGAATTTTGTTCTCCCCAGGAATATTGAATTGCAGAGGTGATAGCTGCTGACCTAAATGGAGGAGATATTGGAGAGGTCAAAGTTTACTGTTGGAGTGACTTGTATTCAGGCTGGCGTCTGAGGTGTTAACCTTGGGTCACAAAAGCTAGTGACCAAGAATAGACAAAGGATTATCCAATATTCTGTTTTTCGTTAAAAAAAATGTTTGTGAAACGTGAAAAAACTGGTCAGAGTTTTGTTGTTTATGTTAATTCTCTTTCAGGGACTGTTTATGTGCATGCTGGAGTAGTCATGTGACCGAGGCCCAATGGAAAACAAATTGTAAGAATCACACCTTGCATGCACGAAATTTTAAAGGGTATTTTAGAGTAAATAGTTGAAATAAAATTCATAAATGAATCTTTTTTATGGTTAGGTGAAGAATGTTAAATAATAGTTTCAGACTATTATTTTTATTGGCAGTGTATTTGGCGCAGACTTTCCGAGGCTGACCTTAAGGTCAGATGGTAGACAAAATAGGGATGTCGATTTTGATTGACTCAGACGAACGTGGGAATGTTAGAGAGATAGAAAGTGATTCCAGTGAGTTAAGTTTTACACGTCGAAAAATGTAGACGTGTTATTTTGGTTTACGAAAAATGCTCCCCAGTGGAGTGGGATAGCAACCTCACTGGCTAGTTAAAGATGTATACGTCGATGTGTTTAATAAAATAGATAAGTTAAAATTCAGTTTATTAATGTCTCCCTTTTAATTCCGAACCAAAAACATTTCGACACCCGACCGAGAAAAGACGACCGGAAGACGACAGAGAGAAGAACGCGATATATGAGTGAATCAAGACCGTTGCCCCAAGACTACCTCAGCACGAAGAGGCTATACAACACTATCAATTACAATAACTTCTTGAGAAAGAGAGTGAAGTTGTTTCTGATCATGACTCGCCATAGATTCTTTTCTTTTATTAATCATAAATTCCTATAATATCTTGTAAAAGAAGGCGAAGTGGTTTCTGAACATGACCCTCCACAGATTACTTTCCTTTATTAATTGGGAATTCCTATGACTTATATATTTTTTTTTTTTTTTGGAAAGTGGGTGAACTGGTTTCAGATCATGACTCACCATAGATTACTTTTCTTTATTAACTGTGAATTGCCATACTTCTTAGGAAAGATATTGGTCTGAAGTCTGATCATTGCTTTCCTGTCCTGAATTCTGCAATTCTTTCTATTTTTCTATCTTGGTAAGGTAGTATCATTGTCTCTAAATGACGTCATTGAAAAATACTTAGTTTGGCTATGTTTTTTGATGTGCTGGATGAAGTGTTTTGATTCAGCTGAGTTCAGATCCAGACGTGATAGCAATGGCTCTAGACGAACTGGCAGACCTTCCGGCGGTATTTTTTTTTCTTTGCTACAGTACATCCAATCTGGTTCATCCTTGAATCTGAGAACATTACAATGTTTACACTGATCTTTGATCTGATAGATATCTTTGGATGGTTTGAAGAGTTACTCTCACAGTTATATTGAAAGTCCAGCTGGGACAGGCTCAAAAATGAAACCACCCTCCTTTTAGCAAGATTATGATTATCACTAACCCCTCTCTGGCATGTCTTTCATCAGGTGTTTCAAAAGATCTTGCACTTCATCTCTTGACGTATTCTTTCTTCCAGCATCTGCTTGCCTCTTTGCTTGCACCTCTTTTGATGCTTAAGATACTCTTGAGTTTATCTATCTTGCAGCCAGCATTTCTTTTCTCTTGGCTCTTCTGATGTTCGAGATGAACTTTATCTGCTATGTTTTGCAGCATCTGCTTGTCTCCTAGCTTGGACCCGCTTTTGTGTTTTTTGTGCCCTACTCTCCTTTTGCCTTAGAACTCTGGTCTTTCGAACTTTCCATGGTATTTTAAAGAAATAACTTTAAATTCCTCAATTCCCTCCATGAAACTTCAAAACTTTACTTTAACTTTGATCCGAACAATAAGTCCAATTCCAACCAAACGACAAATTTGGGCCAAAACACCGATTTGGGCTGAAACTCCAATTCAGGCCCAAAATTGAACTCTTCAAATCAAAAACTTTGCCGAACTTCAAAAGATCATGTCAAGAAACCTATCACTTTAACTCTGATTCCTTGGCATTTTGAAAAAATAAAACTGATTTCCTCAATTCACAAAGTTTTGGAGATATTGAATTTAAAACAGAAATATTACCTTCACAATGTTTTTTTTTTGTTTTGTTTTTTTTTACTTTAAACTCAGTATAAATTAAAACTTTTGAAATCAAGAATTTTTTATCAAAATTTGAAGTTATTTTAAAATCTGTATTTTTGACTGTTTCAAAATATATCTGTGACGTCGTCCCCCGGTCGCAGCGCCAACTGTGACGTTCTATCCTGATCTACCACGGCGCCAGTTGTGACGTCCCCAAACAGCACCAATTGTGACGTCCTCGCCGCGGCGCTAGCTGTTCGCTCCTCGCTGCTCCGTCCGGGTGTCGCTGCTCCAAACGTGACGTCCGCCTGTCGCGTCAGTCGTGTTGTCTCGTCCTGTGACGACCAACTGGCTTGGTATCGGTCGCGGCACCCAAATGTGACGTTCTAACCTTTTGGTGATTCGGATGGGAATCTGGTTAGATTTGATATCAGCCTCGTCGTTCCCAACTCGCTTCCAACGCCTGGTTACCAAGGTAACTGCATTGATCTCCAGTCTGCCTACCCACGTTGTGAATTGATCTTAGACAGACGAGATTAAACAGTGGTTGGGGCCGTAATGCAGATTGAGTTCAACGGGGGTGATACTACACAAATATGCATAAAAGAAAATTAAATGAAAACTCAAAAAGTTCAAAGTATCAAAGAAAAAGATAACAAACTTTATGTCTAGTTGTTCGATACATAGGACTGCATCTATCTCCCGGACCCGTTCTGTGGATTGTGACACGTCGTTTCCGCCAGGCAAGTTTCAACGCTTCGTTGTTTGCTCTCTAAGAAATTAGTGTTTCGGTGTGTCTTTGGACGAAAGTCGAAAAACTTATTTCTGTGGTCTGGTTCTAAGTCGCTCTTCAAAATAATTGTTTTTGGGTTGAAGAGGAGTCCGGAACTTGCGTGAATCTTGGTCAGCTATCTCGAGGCGGCTTCAACTGGAGACTGACTCTGGGAACTCAACTCTGGAAACTCGAGCCCGAACTCTGGATACTCATCTCTGCCGCCAGAGCCCGAACTGATTTCTGCCTGTTGGGGCCCCACTTTTATTGACGCCGACCAAAACCGGGGTGGTTCTGTTGGCGTCGGGGGGTTCCTCGATAATTCTAAATACATATCCACCTCTTTTATTTCTGGTTAGGGATTTTCCACTCTTTTCCATTTTTGGGAACCCTTCCTCACTCCCACTTTCTCACCATACCTCTGAGGGGCGTGAACTGCCCTCCCCACTTCTTCGTAGCAGCTTCTCATACTTATACTCTGGATGGGGCGTCGACAGCCTTCTTCGTGCGTCACGTGATCACTCTCGGCCAATGAGGTCTTGGTTGGGTATTTTTCCTCCTCCTTCGTGCGTCACGTGATCACCACTTGACCAATGATGTCTTAGTCGGGCGTGAACAATCCGTGGCTTTGTTTCGGGAAAAAATATCTTGCTTAACTAAAATAAAATTATCTCTTCTCTTTCGCTTAAATCGCCGTTATCATTTCTCTAGTCACGGACAATATGACAACTTCTTGTTTTACACGTGGTCTTTGTCAGGTATCTTATCGCTAATTCATCAAGATGGGTGGTATTCTTAACATGGCTTCAAAAAAGAAATATCCCCAAAGTTTTCAGTCAGTCTGTCGCCTCCAAGGAAGAAAGAAAAACACTTTGGTTCCCATAATTTTATTATCGCCGGCCAAAGTTGTTTCGTCGAAAAGAACTCGGTCAGCGCACTGTTTGTGTGGGATTTAATTTTTCATATCTGTCCAAAGTCCTTTTTTAGTGGCCTGTTTCTCGTTACTTATCGAAATAGCATTTTCATTTGAATTTTCCCTGGCCAGTGGTCTAGATAACACAGCCGTTATCAAAACACATCTTGTCCCTTCTTTCTTTTCCTTTTCTTTTTTACTCAGAAATTCCCTGTCATTGTAATGACACCCTTTTCATTTGTTACTTATCAATATTTTCATTGTCTCTTAGCCGTGTGTGTGTCTGCTTATCACCTATGATTCGTCTTGCATTTCTTTCTGCCTTCTTTCCTTTCTTTTCCTTTCTCTGCCTCGTAAATGGTGCCACATATCCTTAAAGCAATTAAAACCCTGAAGAAGACGCAGTTTCGTACATCAACAGGTTTGTTGATAACCAAAAGAGTACAACTGGAATAGAAATAAATACATATGAATAAGACTAGTTAGTCTGAAAATACAGACAAACACGGTTGACAAGAAATAACAAGGGCATCCGGATGCTTGAACATAAAACTGGGTCCATTTGTCGAATAAATGGTAAAGAATATAGCGAATACTTCATTTACATGAATTCGTATAAAGTTTGCTACGAGAATACATCCCAAAGTTGCAGTGAGTTTACAGAAAAGGAAGTTAAGAAGGTCACCGTATTTTACGGCATATAAGGTGCACTTTTTTAGCTAAAATATCTTTTTAAATTCCCCTGCGTCTTATATGCCATTTGTAGGTGTAAAATTCGCGATAGCCGGCCAAAATTAGCTAACTGGCGACTCCTATAGATGAGACTTTATACTACAGTAACTTTCATATTCCTATTGTCATTATTTAAAAGGCTATCATGCAGATTAAGTGTTATCACTGATAATAAATATTCATTATATTAATTTCATCATGTTTAATATTAGTACTTTGTTTCACTAAAATTATATGCAATAAATTCAAATTATATATTTGTAAAATATATTTGTTTCATTAATATTTTTCTTACGATAACTTCTGGTTGCATTGGTATAAATACATTCAGAATTTGTATATCCTAATTATTCCAATAAGACGTTTACAAGACGCAGGTTGTACAGCTCATATAAAGGATATAATAAAGGTTTTATAGGCTCATGTTCTTTTTTCCTATTATTTTTTGTTTAATTGTAATCATGGCTTGTTTAACCAAAATAATGTTGGCGATGTGCAGAATTAATTAATTGTAATTGAGTGAATCAGAAGGAATTTGTGTAGGTTGCGTGACTTTCTGCATCCACAAACAAATAAATAAACGAATTTTAAATACAATCAAAAACAAGACATATTCGATTTAGAAACCAACAAAACATTTATATACAATTAAAAGTAATATATATACAGGATATTTTGGTATATGTTACTATGGCAAAGTGTGTGTGATATTTGAGGTTTCGGTATGTCTCTCTTAGTATTCGTTTGTTCATTTACAGTCTTTCGAGATTTGTGTTGATATTAAAATTGTCGATATTAAGTGTTTTTTAGGAATGAGTTCTTATGGAGAGGTCTACCTTTGACTGTAATATTTCTGAATCTTTCGAACGTTGATTTTTACTTAATATGTAGTGAATATAATTCACTTTGGATAAGCAAAGTTGTTTTAGGTTTGCGATTCGATGTCCACAGAGTTGGTCGAGTTTAAATTGCAAGTGAGTCAGCGTTGATGTACTTTTGCGCGGTAAAGTCGTGATTTCGAGTGACGTGGAGTATGTTGGCAATTTCTCTGTGGATGTTCGTCTCTGACTGCTTTGGTCAGTCGGTGTTTTCTTTTATATGTTTTTGAAAGTCCAAAATCGGCTCAAAGAAGTTTTGGCGCAATTTTGTTTTGCACGTGAAACTTTCAGATAATTGTGTCGTTAACCAATGAGATTTGTTGATTCGACTAGTACGGTTTTTATTGGTCGAAGTTTTCCGTACGTAGGCGTAAGATATAGACTGGTCTGTTACTAGGGGTGATAGGTAGGAAAGGACGAGTCTACAATAATGCCTCAAATATAGCCTACGCTGTAGCATTTAATAATAAGTTTAATTTTTTCTTGATTTGCCCTGCTGAAATTGAGGTGTGTCTTATACACCCGTGCGTTTGTATAAGAACACGTATTGAAAGGATTTTACACGGAGAGATACAAACGTAAAATAAACGAAGGAAATAAGGCTACCTTAAATAAATGTTCAAATAATAACACGGAAAGAAAATAGACAAAAATGTAAGGAGAAAGTTAACAATGCTACAAACTGATGATGGTTAACTTTAGGGATCAAATCAGGAGGATAAAACTAACGACCACCTACTTTCTGTAGTTCCTTTATTTTGTCGTTTCCTCCTGTGTTAAGGGCTGCCGGAAGTGGTCAAACGGTGACCAACCTAAAAAGTACCTAACCTAAAAAAAGGGACAAAGAAGAAGGGGAAATAAACAATAGGGTTCTGGACTGTGTAAAAGAACAATACTTGCCTCACTTTCCACTTAGAACTGACTCGCTGTTGTGTGATATACATATAACCTCTTCTATGGACCTGATAGTATCCCAGTAATACTCCTTAAGAAGTGTGCTCCCAAACTGGCTCCAGTTCTCTCTAAACTGTATAATAAATGCTTGCTTTCCTGCATGCTAGTGTAAATCCTCACATGTTGTTCCAGTTTTTAAGAACTCAAGTGAACCATTCAACCCTTCCAACTACCTAACTCTTTTGGGGAAACTATTAAAGGCCCTAATCAATGCAGAATTGGTTAAGAATCTCACATCGGAGAGCCTTCTTTTACACAAGCAACATGGCTTTCGTTTCTGCAGGTCAACAGCTGACAATAATTACAAAAATGGTCTATCAAGCGTTAGATAAGAATGATGAAGCTGGGGCTGTTGCTTTCCAGCTTGTATCACTTTAAAAAATACCTGACACCTTACGCACTGCTCTATCTTTACAAGAGTCAGATCAGACCAAAAATGGTGTATTGCTGCCATATCTGGGCTGGAGCTGCCCAATCCTCCTTTCCAGCTTGGATGACTTTAAAAAAATGACCTCCTTCCTGCCCTGTCCTGTCTTCACAAGAGTCAGATCAGACAAAAAATGATGTGCCATATTGCTGCCCAATCCTCACTTTCCAGCTTGTATCACTTTAATTTTTGTTTCTGACACCTTATGCCCTGCTATCATCTCTTTACAAGAGTCAGATCAGACCAAAAATGGTGTATTGTTGCCATATCTGGGCTGGAGCTGCCCAATCCTCACTTTCCAGCTTGTATCATTTTAAAAGTACCTGACACCTTATGCCCTGCTCTATCTTTACAAGAGTCAGATCAGACCAAAAATGGTGAATTGCTGATCATATCTGGGCTGAAGCTGCCCAATCCTCACTTTCCAGCTTGTATCAATTTTTAAAAGTACCTGACTCCTTATGCCCTGCTCTATCTTTACAAGAGTCAGATCAGACCAAAAATGGTGTATTGCTGCCATATCTGGGCTGGAGCTGCCCAATACTCACTTTCCAGGTGTATCACTTTAAAAATTACCTGACTCCTTATGGCCTGCTCTATCTTTACAAGATTCAGATCAGACCAAAAATGGTGTATTGCTGCCATATCTGGGCTGGAGCTGCCCAATACTCACTTTCCAGTTTGTATCACTTTAAAAAGTACCTGACTCCTTATGGCCTGCTCTATCTTTACAAGATTCAGATCAGACCAAAAATGGTGTATTGCTGCCATATCTGGGCTGGAGCTGCCCAATCCTCACTTTCCAGCTTGTATCACTTTAAAAAGTACCTGACACCTTATGCCCTGCTCTATGTTTACAAGAGTCAGATCAGACCTAAAATGGTGTATTGCTGCCATATCTGGGCTGGAGCTGCCCAATCCTCACTTTCCAGCTTGTATCACTTTAAAAAGTACCAGATACCTTATGGCCTGCTCTAGCTTTACAAGAGTCAGATCAGACCAAAAATGGTGTATTGCTGCTATATCTGGGCTGGAGCTGCCCAATCCTCACTTTCCAGCTTGTATCACTTTAAAAAGTACCTGACACCTTATGCCCTGCTCTATCTTTACAAGAGTCAGATCAGACCAAAAATGGTGTATTGCTGCCATATCTGGGCTGGAGCTGCCCAATCCTCACTTTCCAGCTTGTATCACTTTAAAAAGTACCTGACTCCTTATGGCCTGCTCTAGCTTTACAAGAGTCAGATCAGACCAAAAATGGTGTATTGCTGCCATATCTGGGCTGGAGCTGCCCAATCCTCACTTTCCAGCTTGTATCACTTTAAAAGTACCTGACTCCTTATGGCCTGCTCTATCTTTACAAAAAAAGATTCAGATCAGACCAAAATGGTGTATTGCTGCCATATCCAAAAATGGGAGCTGCCCAATCCTCACTTTCCAGCTTGTATCACTTTAAAAAGTACCTGACTTCTTATGGCCTGCTCTATCTTTACAAGAGTCAGATCAGACCAAAATGGTGTATTGCTGCTATATCTGGGCTGGAGCTGCCCAATCCTCACTTTCCAGCTTGTATCACTTTAAAAAGTACCTGACTCCTTATGGCCTGCTCTATCTTTACAAGAGTCAGATCAGACCAAAAATGGTGTATTGCTGCCATATCTGGGCTGGAGCTGCTCAATCCTCACTTTCCAGCTTGTATCACTTTAAAAAGTACCTGACTCCTTACGCCTTGCTCTATAGTTACAAGAGTCAGATCAGACCAAAAATGGATTATTGCTGCCATATCTGGGCTGGAGCTGCCCAATCCTCACTTTCCAGCTTGTATCACTTTAAAAAGTACCTGACTCCTTATGCCCTGCTCTATATTTACAAGAGTCAGATCAGACCAAAAATGGTGTATTGCTGCCATATCTCTGGAGCTGCCCAATCCTCACTTTCCAGCTTGTATCACTTTAAAAAGTACCTGACTCAATGCCCTGCTCACTTTCCAGCTTCAGATCAGACCAAAAAAAGTGCTGCCATATCTGACTGGAGCTGCCCAATCCTCACTTTCCAGCTTGTATCACTTTAAATCTTTACAAGAGTCTATCTTTTTACAATCAGATCAGACCAAAATGGTGTATTGCTGCCATATCTGGGCTGGAGCTGCCCAATCCTCACTTTCCAGCTTGTATCACTTTAAAAAGTACCTGACTCCTTATGCCCTGCTCTATCAGACCAAAATGGTGTATTTTACAAGAATCCTCAGATCAGACCAAAAATGGTGTATTGCTGCCATATCTGGGCTGGAGCTGCCCAATCCTCACTTCTCACTTTCCAGCTTGTATCACTTTAAAAAGTACCTGACTCCTTATGCCCTGCTCTATCTTTACAAGAGTCAGATCAGACCAAAAATGGTGTATTGCTGCCATATCTGGGCTGGAGCTGCCCAATCCTCACTTTCCAGCTTGTATCACTTTAAAAAAGTACCTGACTCCTTATGCCCTGCTCTATCTTTACAAGAGTCAGATCAGACCAAAAATGGTGTATTGCTGCCATATCTGGGCTGGAGCTGCCCAATCCTCACTTTCCAGCTTGTATCACTTTAAAAAGTACCTGACTCCTTATGCCCTGCTCTATCTTTACAAGAGTCAGATCAGACCAAAAATGGTGTATTGCTGCCATATCTGGGCTGGAGCTGCCCAATCCTCACTTTCCAGCTTGTATCACTTTAAAAAGTACCTGACTCCTTATGCCCTGCTCTATCTTTATCACTAAAAAGAGTCAGATCAGACCAAAAATGGTGTATTGCTGCCATATCTGGGCTGGAGCTGCCCAATCCTCACTTTCCAGCTTGTATCACTTTAAAAAGTACCTGACTCCTTATGCCCTGCTCTATCTTTACAAGAGTCAGATCAGACCAAAAATGGTGTATTGCTGCCATATCTGGGCTGGAGCTGCCCAATCCTCACTTTCAGCTTGTATTAAAAAGTACCTCCATGCCCTGCTCTATCTTTAAAAGTCAGATCAGACCAAAAATCCTTATTGCCCTGCTCTATCTTTGCCCAAGAGTCAGATCAGATTTTTTAAAAATGGTCCTTATTGCTTTACAAGAGTCAGATCAGACCAAAAATGGTGTATTGCTGCCATATCTGGGCTGGAGCTGCCCAATCCTCACTTTCCAGCTTGTATCACTTTAAAAAGTACCTGACTCCTTATGCCCTGCTCTATCTTTACAAGAGTCAGATCAGACCAAAAATGGTGTATTGCTGCCATATCTGGGCTGGAGCTGCCCAATCCTCACTTTCCAGCTTGTATCACTTTAAAAAGTACCTGACTCCTTATGCCCTGCTCTATCTTTACAAGAGTCAGATCAGACCAAAAATGGTGTATTGCTGCCATATCTGGGCTGGAGCTGCCCAATCCTCACTTTCCAGCTTGTATCACTTTAAAAAGTACCTGACTCCTTATGCCCCCTGCTCTATCTTTACTTTAAAAGAGTCAGATCAGACCAAAAATGGTGTATTGCTGCCATATCTGGGCTGGAGCTGCCCAATCCTCACTTTCCAGCTTGTATCACTTTAAAAAGTACCTGACTCCTTATGCCCTGCTCTATCTTTACAAGAGTCAGATCAGACAAAAAAATGTATTATTGCCTGCCATATCTGGGCTGCCCAAGCTGCCCAATCCTCACTTTCCAGCTTGTATCACTTTAAAAAGTACCTGACTCCTTATGCCCCCTGCTCTATCACTTTAAAAAGAGTCAGATCAGACCAGATCAAAATGGTGTATTGCTGCCATATCTGGGCTGGAGCTGCCCAATCCTCACTTTCCAGCTTGTATCACTTTAAAAAGTACCTGACTCCTTATGCCCTGCTCTATCTTTACAAGAGTCAGATCAGACCAAAAATGGTGTATTGCTGCCATATCTGGTCTGGAGCTGCCCAATCCTCACTTTCCAGCTTGTATCACTTTAAAAAGTACCTGACTCCTTATGCCCTGCTCTATCTTTACAAGAGTCAGATCAGACCAAAAAATGGTGTATTGCTGCCATATCTGGGCTGGAGCTGCCCAATCCTCACTTTCCAGCTTGTATCACTTTAAAACTTTACCTGACTGACACCTTATGCCCTGCTCTATCTTTACAAGAGTCAGATCAGACCAAAATGGTGTATTGCTGCCATATCTGGGCTGGAGCTGCCCAATCCTCACTTTCCAGCTTGTATCACTTTAAAAAGTACCTGACTCCTTATGCCCTGCTCTATCTTTACAAGAGTCAGATCAGACCAAAAATGGTGTATTGCTGCCATATCTGGGCTGGAGCTGCCCAATCCTCACTTTCCAGCTTGTATCACTTTAAAAAGTACCTGACTCCTTATGCCCTGCTCTATCTTTACAAGAGTCAGATCAGACCAAAAATGGTGTATTGCTGCCATATCTGGGCTGGAGCTGCCCAATCCTCACTCACTTTTTCCAGCTCTATCTTTGTATCACCTTTAAAAGCTACCTGACTCCTTAGCTTGCCCTGCTCTATCTTTACAAGAATCAGATCAGACCAAAAATGGAGTATTGCTGCCATATCTGGGCTGGAGCTGCCCAATCCTCACTTTCCAGCTTGTATCACTTTAAAAAGTACCTGACTCCTTATGCCCTGCTCTATCTTTACAAGAGTCAGATCAGACCAAAAATGGTGTATTGCTGCCATATCTGGGCTGGAGCTGCCCAATCCTCACTTTCCAGCTTGTATCACTTTAAAAAGTACCTGACTCCTTATGCCCTGCTCTATCTTTACAAGAGTCAGATCAGACCAAAAATGGTGTATTGCTGCCATATCTGGAGCTGCCCCAATCCTCACTTTCCAGCTTGTATCACTTTAAAAAGTACCTGACTCCTTATGCCCTGCTCTATATTTACAAGAGTCAGATCAGACTGAAAATGGTGTATTGCTGCCATATCTGGGCTGGAGCTGCCCAATCCTCACTTTCCAGCTTGTATCACTTTAAAAAGTACCTGACTCCTTATGCCCTGCTCTATATTTACAAGAGTCAGATCAGACCAAAAATGGTGTATTGCTGCCATATCTGGGCTGGAGCTGCCCAATCCTCACTTTCCAGCTTGTATCACTTTAAAAAGTACCTGACTCCTTATGCCCTGCTCTATCTTTACAAGAGTCAGATCAGACCAAAAAAATGGTGTATTGCTAGCCATATCTGGGCTGGAGCTGCCCAATCCTCACTTTCCAGCTTGTATCACTTTAAAAAGTACCTGACTCCTTATGACCTGCTCTATCTTTACCAGAGTCAGATCAGACCAAAAATGATGTATTGCTGCCATATCTGGGCTGGAGCTGCCCAATCCTCCTCACTTTCCAGCTTGTATCACTTTAAAAAGATACCTGACTCCTTATGCCCTGCTCTATCTTTTACAAGAGTCAGATCAGACCAAAAATGGTGTATTGCTGCCATATCTGGGCTGGAGCTGCCCAATCCTCACTTTCCAGCTTGTATCACTTTAAAAAAGTACCTGACTCCTTATGCCCTGCTCTATCTTTACAAGAGTCAGATCAGACAAAAATGGTGTATTGCTGCCATATCTGCCATATCTGGGCTGGAGCCCAATCCTCACTTTCCAGCTTGTATCACTTTAAAAAGTACCTGACTCCTTATGCCCTGCTCTATCTTTTACAAGAGTCAGATCAGACCAAAAATGGTGTATTGCTGCCATATCTGGGCTGGAGCTGCCCAATCCTCACTTTCCAGCTTGTATCACTTTAAAAAGTACCTGACTCCTTATGCCCTGCTCTATCTTTACAAGAGTCAGATCAGACCAAAAATGGTGTATTGCTGCCATATCTGGGCTGGAGCTGCCCAATCCTCACTTTCCAGCTTGTATCACTTTAAAAAGTACCTGACTCCTTATGCCCTGCTCTATCTTTACAAGAGTCAGATCAGACCAAAATGGTGTATTGCTGCCATATCTGGTCTGGAGCTGCCCAATCCTCACTTTCCAGCTTGTATCACTTTTAAAAAGTACCTGACTCCTTATGCCCTGCTCTATCTTTACAAGAGTCAGATCAGACCAAAAATGGTGTATTGCTGCCATATCTGGGCTGGAGCTGCGCAATCCTCACTTTCCAGCTTGTATCACTTTAAAAAGTACCTGACTCCTTATGCCCTGCTCTATCTTTACAAGAGTCAGATCAGACCAAAAATGGTGTATTGCTGCCATATCTGTGCTGGAGCTGCCCAATCCTCACTTTCCAGCTTGTATCACTTTAAAAAGTACCTGACTCCTTATGCCCTGCTCTATCTTTACAAGAGTCAGATCAGACCAAAATGGTGTATTGCTGCCATATCTGGGCTGGAGCTGCCCAATCCTCACTTTCCAGCTTGTATCACTTTAAAAAGTACCTGACTCCTTATGCCCTGCTCTATCTTTACAAGAGTCAGATCAGACCAAAAATGGTGTATTGCTGCCATATCTGGGCTGGAGCTGCCCAATCCTCACTTTCCAGCTTGTATCACTTTAAAAAGTACCTGACTCCTTATGACCTGCTCTATCTTTACAAGAGTTAGATCAGACAAAAAATGGTGTATTGCTGCCATATCTGGTCTGGAGCTGCCCAATCCTCACTTTCCAGCTTGTATCACTTTAAAAAGTACCTGACTCCTTGCCATATCCCCTGCTCTATCTTTACAAGAGTCAGATCAGACCAAAAATGGTGTATTGCTGCCATATCTGGGCTGGAGCTGCCCAATCCTCACTTTCCAGCTTGTATCACTTTAAAAAGTACCTGACTCCTTATGCCCTGCTCTATCTTTACAAGAGTCAGATCAGACTTTAAAAAATGGTGTATTGCTGCCATATCTGGCCCAATCCTCACTGGAGCTGCCCAATGCCCCTCTATCTTTTCCAGACCTTGTATCACTTTAAAAAGTACCTGACTGACTCCTTATGCCCTGCTCTATCTTTACAAGAGTCAGATCAGACCAAAAATGGTGTATTGCTGCCATATCTGGGCTGGAGCTGCCCAATCCTCACTTTCCAGCTTGAATCACTTTAAAAAGTACCTGACTTCTTATGCCCTGCTCCATGTTTACAAGAGTCAGTTCAGACCAAAAATTGTAATTGCTGACATATCTGGGCTGGAGCTGCCCAATCCTCACTTTCCAGCTTGTATCACTTTAAAAAAAAGTACCTGACTCCTTATGCCCTGCTCTATCTTTACAAGAGTCAGATCAGACCAAAAATGGTGTATTGCTGCCATATCTGGGCTGGAGCTGCCCAATCCTCACTTTCCAGCTTGTATCACTTTAAAAAGTACCTGACTCCTTATGCCCTGCTCTATCTTTAAAAGTCAGATCAGACCAAAAATGGTGTATTGCTGCCATATCTGGTCTGGAGCTGCCCAATCCTCCTTTCCAGCTTGTATCTTTTAAAAGTACCTGACTCCTTATGCCCTGCTCTATCTTTTACAAGAGTCAGATCAGACCAAAAATGGTGTATTGCTGCCATATCTGGGCTGGAGCTGCCCAATCCTCACTTTCCAGCTTGTATCACTTTAAAAAAGTACCTGACTCCTTATGCCCTGCTCTATCTTTTACAAGAGTCAGATCAGACCAAAAATGGTGTATTGCTGCCATATCTGGGCTGGAGCTGCCCAATCCTCACTTTCCAGCTTGTATCACTTTTAAAAAGTACCTGACTCCTTATGCCCTGCTCTATCTTTACAAGAGTCAGATCAGACCAAAAATGGTGTATTGCTGCCATATCTGGGCTGGAGCTGCCCAATCCTCACTTTCCAGCTTGTATCACTTTAAAAAGTACCTGACTCCTTATGCCCTGCTCTATCTTTACAAGAGTCAGATCAGACCAAAAATGGTGTATTGCTGCCATATCTGGGCTGGAGCTGCCCAATCCTCACTTTCCAGCTTGTATCACTTTAAAAAGTACCTGACTCCTTATGCCCTGCTCTATCTTTACAAGAGTCAGATCAGACCAAAAATGGTGTATTGCTGCCATATCTGGGCTGGAGCTGCCCAATCCTCACTTTCCAGCTTGTATCACTTTAAAAAGTACCTGACTCCTTATGCCCTGCTCTATCTTTACAAGAGTCAGATCAGACCAAAAATGGTGTATTGCTGCCATATCTGGGCTGGAGCTGCCCAATCCTCACTTTCCAGCTTGTATCACTTTAAAAAGTACCTGACTCCTTATGCCCTGCTCTATCTTTACAAGAGTCAGATCAGACCAAAAATGGTGTATTGCTGCCATATCTGGGCTGGAGCTGCCCAATCCTCACTTTCCAGCTTGTATCACTTTAAAAAGTACCTGACTCCTTATGCCCTGCTCTATCTTTACAAGAGTCAGATCAGACCAAAAATGGTGTATTGCTGCCATATCTGGGCTGGAGCTGCCCAATCCTCACTTTCCAGCTTGTATCACTTTAAAAAGTACCTGACTCCTTATGCCCTGCTCTATCTTTACAAGAGTCAGATCAGACCAAAAATGGTGTATTGCTGCCATATCTGGGCTGGAGCTGCCCAATCCTCACTTTCCAGCTTGTATCACTTTAAAAAGTACCTGACTCCTTATGCCCTGCTCTATCTTTACAAGAGTCAGAGTCAGATCAGACCAAAAATGGTGTATTGCTATCTTTGCCATATCATATCTGGGCTGGAGCTGCCCAATCCTCACTTTCCAGCTTGTATCACTTTAAAAAAGTACCTGACTCCTTATGCCCTGCTCTATCTTTACAAGAGTCAGATCAGACCAAAAAATGGTGTATTGCTGCCATATCTGGGCTGGAGCTGCCCAATCCTCACTTTCCAGCTTTAAAAAGTACCTGACTCCTTATGCCCTGCTCTATCTTTACAAGAGTCAGATCAGACCAAAATGGTGTATTGCTGCCATATCTGGGCTGGAGCTGCCCAATCCTCACTTTCAACTTATCACTTTAAAAAGTATGACTTTTGCTCTATCTTTAAGAGTCAGATCAGACCAAAATGGTGTATTGCTGCCATATCTGGGCTGGAGCTGCCCAATCCTCACTTTCCAGTTTGTATCACTTTAAAAAGTACCTGACTCCTTATGCCCTGCTCTATCTTTACAAGAGTCAGATCAGACCAAAAATGGTGTATTGCTGCCATATCTGGGCTGGAGCTGCCCAATCCTCACTTTCCAGCTTGTATCACTTTAAAAAATACCTGACTCCTTATGCCCTGCTCTATCTTTACAAGAGTCAGATCAGACCAAAAATGGTGTATTGCTGCCATATCTGGGCTGGAGCTGCTCAATCCTCACTTTCCAGCTTGTATCACTTTAAAAAGTACCTGACTCCTTATGCCCTGCTCTATATTTACAAGAGTCAGATCAGACCAAAAATGGTGTATTGCTGCCATATCTGGGCTGGAGCTGCCCAATCCTCACTTTCCAGCTTGTATCACTTTAAAAAGTACCTGACTCCTTATGCCCTGCTCTATCTTTACAAGAGTCAGATCAGACCAAAAATGGTGTATTGCTGCCATATCTGGGCTGGAGCTGCCCAATCCTCACTTTCCAGCTTGTATCACTTTAAAAAGTACCTGACTCCTTATGCCCTGCTCTATCTTTACAAGAGTCAGATCAGACCAAAAATGGTGTATTGCTGCCATATGCTGGAGCTGCCCAATCTCACTTTCCAGCTTGTATCACTTTAAAAAATACCTGACTCCTTTGCCCTGCTCTATCTACAAGAGTCAGATCAGACCAAAAATTGTATTGCTGCCATATCTGGGCTGGAGCTGCCCAATCCTCACTTTCCTTGTATCTTTTTACCTGACCCTTGCTTATGCCCTGCTCTATCTTTACAAGAGTCAGATCAGACCAAAAATGGTGTATTGCTGCCATATCTGGTCTGGAGCTGCCCAATCCTCTTTTCAGCTTGTATCACTTTAAAAAGTACCTGACTCCTTATGCCCTGCTCTATCTTTTACAAGAGTCAGATCAGACCAAAAATGGTGTATTGCTGCCATATCTGGTCTGGAGCTGCCCAATCCTCACTTTCCAGCTTGTATCACTTTAAAAAGTACCTGACTCCTTATGCCCTGCTCTATCTTTACAAGAGTCAGATCAGACCAAAAATGGTGTATTGCTGCCATATCTGGTCTGGAGCTGCCCAATCCTCACTTTCCAGCTTGTATCACTTTAAAAAGTACCTGACTCCTTATGCCCTGCTCTATCTTTACAAGAGTCAGATCAGACCAAAAATGGTGTATTGCTGCCATATCTGGGCTGGAGCTGCCCAATCCTCACTTTCAGCTTGTATCACTTTAAAAAGTACCTGACTCCTTATGCCCTGCTCTATATCTTTACAAGAGTCAGATCAGACCAAAAATGGTGTATTGCTGCCATATCTGGGCTGGAGCTGCCCAATCCTCACTTTCCAGCTTGTATCACTTTAAAAAGTACCTGACTCCTTATGCCCTGCTCTATCTTTACAAGAGTCAGATCAGACCAAAAATGGTGTATTGCTGCCATATCTGGGCTGGAGCTGCCCAATCCTCACTTTCCAGCTTGTATCTACTTTTCAGACCAAAAAAAGTACCTGACTCCTTTATGTACCCCTGCTCTATCTTTACAAGAGTCAGATCAGACCAAAAATGGTGTATTGCTGCCATATCTGGTCTGGAGCTGCCCAATCCTCACTTTCCAGCTTGTATCACTTTAAAAAGTACCTGACTCCTTATGCCCTGCTCTATCTTTACAAGAGTCAGATCAGACCAAAAATGGTGTATTGCTGCCATATCTGGGCTGGAGCTGCCCAATCCTCACTTTCCAGCTTGTATCACTTTAAAAAGTACCTGACTCCTTATGCCCTGCTCTATCTTTACAAGAGTCAGATCAGACCAAAAATGGTGTATTGCTGCCATATCTGGGCTGGAGCTGCCCAATCCTCACTTTCCAGCTTGTATCACTTTAAAAAGTACCTGACTCCTTATGCTGCCCAATCCCCTGCTCTATCTTTACCAAAAAGAGTCAGATCAGACCAAACTTTGGTGTATTGCTGCCATATCTCTATCTTTGGAGCTGCCCAATCCTCATATCTTTCCAGCTGCCCAATCCTATCAGCTTTATCACTTTTAAAAAGTACCTGACTCCTTATGCCCTGCTCTATCTTTACAAGAGTCAGATCAGACCAAAAATGGTGTATTGCTGCCATATCTGGGCTGGAGCTGCCCAATCCTCACTTTCCAGCTTGTATCACTTTTAAAAAGTACCTGACTCCTTATGCCCCCTGCTCTATCTTTACAAGAGTCAGATCAGACCAAAAAAAAATGGTGTATTGCTGCCATATCAGGTCTGGAGCTGCCCCAATCCTCACTTTCCAGCTTGTATCACTTTAAAAAGTACCTGACTCCTTATGCCCTGCTCTATCTTTACAAGAGTCAGATCAGACCAAAAAAAATCTGGGCTGGATTGCTCCTCACTTTCCATCTTTGTATCACTTTAAAAAGTACCTGACTCCTTATGCCCTGCTCTATCTTTCAGATCAGACCAAAAATTGTATTGCTGCCATACTGGAGCTGCCCAATCCTCACTTTCCAGCTTTATCACTTTAAAAAGTACCTGACTCCTTATGCCCTGCTCTATCTTTACAAGAGTCAGATCAGACCAAAAATGGTGTATTGCTGCCATATCTGGGCTGGAGCTGCCCAATCCTCACTTTCCAGCTTGTATCACTTTAAAAAGTACCTGACTCCTTATGCCCTGCTCTATCTTTACAAGAGTCAGATCAGACCAAAAATGGTGTATTGCTGCCATATCTGGGCTGGAGCTGCCCAATCCTCACTTTCCAGCTTGTATCACTTTAAAAAGTACCTGACTCCTTATGCCCTGCTCTATCTTTACAAGAGTCAGATCAGACCAAAAATGGTGTATTGCTGCCATATCTGGGCTGGAGCTGCCCAATCCTCACTTTCCAGCTTGTATCACTTTAAAAAGTACCTGACTCCTTATGCCCTGCTCTATCTTTACAAGAGTCAGATCAGACCAAAAATGGTGTATTGCTGCCATATCTGGGCTGGAGCTGCCCAATCCTCACTTTCCAGCTTGTATCACTTTAAAAAGTACCTGACTCCTTATGCCCTGCTCTATCTTTACAAGAGTCAGATCAGACCAAAAATGGTGTATTGCTGCCATATCTGGGCTGGAGCTGCCCAATCCTCACTTTTCCAGCTTGTATCACTTTAAAAAAGTACCTGACTCCTTATGCCCTGCTCTATCTTTACAAGAGTCAGATCAGACCAAAAATGGTGTATTGCTGCCATATCTGGGCTGGAGCTGCCCAATCCTCACTTTCCAGCTTGTATCACTTTAAAAAGTACCTGACTCCTTATGCCCTGCTCTATCTTTACAAGAGTCAGATCAGACCAAAAATGGTGTATTGCTGCCATATCTGGGCTGGAGCTGCCCAATCCTCACTTTCCAGACCTTGTATCACTTTAAAAAGTACCTGACTCCTTATGCCCTGCTCTATCTTTACAAGAGTCAGATCAGACCAAAAATGGTGTATTGCTGCCATATCTGGGCTGGAGCTGCCCAATCCTCCTTTCCACTTTATCCTGACTCCTTATGCCCTGCTCTATCTTTACAAGAGTCAGATCAGACCAAAATGGTGTATTGCTGCCATACCTGGAGCTGCCCAATCCTCACTTTCCAGCTTGTATGTACCTGACTCCTTATGCCCTGCTCTATCTTTACAAGAGTCAGATCAGACCAAAAATGGTGTATTGCTGCCATATCTGGGCTGGAGCTGCTCAATCCTCACTTTCCAGCTTGTATCACTTTAAAAAGTACCTGACTCCTTATGCCCTGCTCTATCTTTACAAGAGTCAGATCAGACCAAAAATGGTGTATTGCTGCCATATCTGGGCTGGAGCTGCTCAATCCTCACTTTCCAGCTTGTATCACTTTTTGTATTGCTGCCATAAAAAGTATACCTGACTCCTTATGCCCTGCTCTATCTTTACAAGAGTCAGATCAGACCAAAAATGGTGTATTGCTGCCATATCTGGGCTGGAGCTGCCCAATCCTCACTTTCCAGCTTGTATCACTTTAAAAAGTACCTGACTCCTTATGCCCTGCTCTATCTTTACAAGAGTCAGATCAGACCAAAAATGGTGTATTGCTGCCATATCTGGGCTGGAGCTGCCCAATCCTCACTTTCCAGCTTGTATCACTTTAAAAAGTACCTGACTCCTTATGCCCTGCTCTATCTTTACAAGAGTCAGATCAGACCAAAATGGTGTATTGCTGCCATATCTGGGCTGGAGCTGCCCAATCCTCACTTTCCATCTTGTATCACTTTTAAAAAGTACCTGACTCCTTATGCCCTGCTCTATCTTTACAAGAGTCAGATCAGACCAAAAATGGTGTATTGCTGCCATATCTGGGCTGGAGCTGCCCAATCCTCACTTTCCAGCTTGTATCATTTTTAAAAAGTACCTGACTCCTTATGCCCTGCTCTATCTTTACAAGAGTCAGATCAGACCAAAAAATGGTGTATTGCTGCCATATCTGGGCTGGAGCTGCCCAATCCTCACTTTCCAGCTTGTATCACTTTAAAAAAAGTACCTGACTCCTTATGCCCTGCTCTATCTTTACAAGAGTCAGATCAGACCAAAAATGGTGTATTGCTGCCATATCTGGGCTGGAGCTGCCCAATCCTCACTTTCCAGCTTGTATCACTTTAAAAAGTACCTGACTCCTTATGCCCTGCTCTATCTTTACAAGAGTCAGATCAGACCAAAAATGGTGTATTGCTGCCATATCTGGGCTGGAGCTGCCCAATCCTCACTTTCCAGCTTGTATCACTTTAAAAAGTACCTGACTCCTTATGCCCTGCTCTATCTTTACAAGAGTCAGATCAGACCAAAAATGGTGTATTGCTGCCATATCTGGGCTGGAGCTGCCCAATCCTCACTTTCCAGCTTGTATCACTTTAAAAAGTACCTGACTCCTTATGCCCTCTTTCTATCTTTACAAGAGTCAGATCAGACCAAAAATGGTGTATTGCTGCCATATCTGGGCTGGCTGAGCTGCCCAATCCTCACTTTCCACTTTCTTGTATCACTTTAAAAAGTACCTGACTCCTTATGCCCTGCTCTATCTTTACAAGAGTCAGATCAGACCAAAAATGGTGTATTGCTGCCATATCTGGGCTGGAGCTGCCCAATCCTCACTTTCCAGCTTGTATCACTTTAAAAAGTACCTGACTCCTTATGCCCTGCTCTATCTTTACAAGAGTCAGATCAGACCAAAAAATGGTGTATTGCTGCCATATCTGGTCTGGAGCTGCCCAATCCTCACTTTCCTTGTATCACTTTTCCATGCCCTGCTCTATCACTTTCAGACCAAAAAAGTACCTGGAGCTGCCCAATCCTCACTTTCTTATGTATCCCTGACTCTATCTTTACAAGAGTCAGATCAGACCAAAAATGGTGTATTGCTGCCATATCTGGGCTGGAGCTGCCCAATCCTCACTTTCCAGCTTGTATCACTTTAAAAAGTACCTGACTCCTTATGCCCTGCTCTATCTTTACAAGAGTCAGATCAGACCAAAAATGGTGTATTGCTGCCATATCTGGGCTGGAGCTGCCCAATCCTCACTTTCCATCTTGTATCACTTTAAAAGTACCTGACTCCTTATGCCCTGCTCTATCTTTACAAGAGTCAGATCAGACCAAAAATGGTGTATTGCTGCCATATCTGGTCTGGAGCTGCCCAATCCTCACTTTCCAGCTTGTATCACTTTAAAAAGTACCTGACTCCTTATGCCCTGCTCTATCTTTACAAGAGTCAGATCAGACCAAAAATGGTGTATTGCTGCCATATCTGGTCTGGAGCTGCCCAATCCTCACTTTCCAGCTTGTATCACTTTAAAAAGTACCTGACTCCTTATGCCCTGCTCTATCTTTTACAAGAGTCAGATCAGACCAAAATGGTGTATTGCTGCCATATCTGGGCTGGAGCTGCCCAATCCTCACTTTCCAGCTTGTATCACTTTAAAAAGTACCTGACTCCTTTATGCCCTGCTCTATCTTTACAAGAGTCAGATCAGACCAAAAATGGTGTATTGCTGCCATATCTGGGCTGGAGCTGCCCAATCCTCACTTTCCAGCTTGTATCACTTTAAAAAAGTACCAAGAGTCAGATCACTGCCATATTATGCCCTGCTCTTTATCTTTTAAAAAGAGCTCTATATTTCAGATCAGATCAGACCAAAAAATGGTGTATTGCTGCCATATCTGGTCTGGAGCTGCCCAATCCTCACTTTCCAGCTTGTATCACTTTAAAAAGTACCTGACTCCTTATGCCCTGCTCTATCTTTACAAGAGTCAGATCAGACCAAAAATGGTGTATTGCTGCCATATCTGGGCTGGAGCTGCCCAATCCTCACTTTCCAGCTTGTATCACTTTAAAAAGTACCTGACACCTTATGCCCTGCTTTATCTTTACAAGAGTCAGATCAGACCAAAAATGGTTTATTGCTGCCATGTCTGGACTGGAGCTGCCCAATCCTCACTTTCCAGCTTGTATCACTTTAAAAAGTACCTGACTCCTTATGGCCTGCTCTATCTTTACAAGAGTCAGATCAGACCAAAAATGGTGTATTGCTGCCATATCTGGGCTGGAGCTGCCCAATCCTCACTTTCCAGCTTGTATCACTTTAAAAAGTACCTGACTCCTTATGCCCTGCTCTATCTTTACAAGAGTCAGATCAGACCAAAAATGGTGTATTGCTGCCATATCTGGGCTGGAGCTGCCCAATCCTCACTTTCCAGCTTGTATCACTTTAAAAAGTACCTGACTCCTTATGCCCTGCTCTATCTTTACAAGAGTCAGATCAGACCAAAAATGGTGTATTGCTGCCATATCTGGGCTGGAGCTGCCCAATCCTCACTTTCCAGCTTGTATCACTTTTAAAAAGTACCTGACTCCTTATGCCCTGCTCTATCTTTACAAGAGTCAGATCAGACCAAAAATGGTGTATTGCTGCCATATCTGGGCTGGAGCTGCCCAATCCTCACTTTCCTTGTATCACTTGTATCACTTTACAAAAAAGATCAGACCCTGACTCCTTATGCCCTGCTTTCTATCTTTTAAAAGAGTCAGATCAGACCAAAAATGATGTATTGCTGCCATATCTGGGCTGGAGCTGCCCAATCCTCACTTTCCAGCTTGTATCACTTTAAAAAGTACCTGACTCCTTATGCCCTGCTCTATATTTACAAGAGTCAGATCAGACCAAAAATGGTGTATTGCTGCCATATCTGGCATATCTGGAGCTGCCCAATCCTCACTTTCCAGCTTGTATCACTTTAAAAAGTACCTGACTCCTTATGCCCTGCTCTATCTTTACAAGAGTCAGATCAGACCAAAAATGGTGTATTGCTGCCATATCTGGTCTGGAGCTGCCCAATCCTCACTTTCCAGCTTGTATCACTTTAAAAAGTACCTGACTCCTTATGCCCTGCTCTATCTTTACAAGAGTCAGATCAGACCAAAATGGTGTATTGCTGCCATATCTGGCTGGAGCTGCCCAATCCTCACTTTCCAGCTTGTATCACTTTAAAACGTACCTGACTCCTTATGCCCTGCTCTATCTTTACAAGAGTCAGATCAGACCAAAAATGGTGTATTGCTGCCATATCTGGGCTGGAGCTGCCCAATCCTCACTTTCCAGCTTGTATCACTTTAAAAAAGTACCTGACTCCTTATGCCCTGCTCTATCTTTACAAGAGTCAGATCAGACCAAAAATGGTGTATTGCTGCCATATCTGGGCTGGAGCTGCCCAATCCTCACTTTCCAGCTTGTATCACTTTAAAAAGTACCTGACTCCTTATGCCCTGCTCTATCTTTACAAGAGTCAGATCAGACCAAAAATGGTGTATTGCTGCCATATCTGGGCTGGAGCTGCCCAATCCTCACTTTCCAGCTTTGTATCACTTATGCCCTTTAAAAGTACCTGACCCTTATGCCATATCTGCTCAATATCTTTATTTTTAAAAAGAGTCAGATCAGACCAAAAATGGTGTATTGCTGCCATATCTGGTCTGGAGCTGCCCAATCCTCACTTTCCAGCTTGTATCACTTTAAAAAGTACCTGACTCCTTATGCCCTGCTCTATCTTTACAAGAGTCAGATCAGACCAAAAATGGTGTATTGCTGCCATATCTGGGCTGGAGCTGCCCAATCCTCACTTTCCAGCTTGTATCACTTTAAAAAGTACCTGACTCCTTATGTCCTGCTCTATCTTTACAAGAGTCAGATCAGACCAAAAATGGTGTATTGCTGCCATATCTGGGCTGGAGCTGCCCAATCCTCACTTTCCAGCTTGTATCACTTTAAAAAGTACCTGACTCCTTATGCCCTGCTCTATCTTTACAAGAGTCAGATCAGACCAAAAATGGTGTATTGCTGCCATATCTGGCTGGAGCTGCCCAATCCTCACTTTCCAACTTGTATCACTTTAAAAAGTACCTGACTCCTTATGCCCTGCTCTATCTTTACAAGAGTCAGATCAGACCAAAAAATGGTGTATTGCTGCCATATCTGGGCTGGAGCTGCCCAATCCTCACTTTCCAGCTTGTATCACTTTTAAAAGTACCTGACTCCTTATGCCCCCTATTTCTATCAGATCAGACCAAAAATTTATTGCTGCCAAGAGTGCCCAAGATCAGACCTTTAAAAAAATGGTGTATTGCTGATCAGACAAAAAATATCTGGCCATATGGAGCTGCCCAATCCTCACTTTCCAGCTTGTATCACTTTAAAAAGTACCTGACTCCTTATGCCCTGCTCTATCTTTTACAAGAGTCAGATCAGACCAAAATGGTGTATTGCTGTGCCTGGTCTGGATGCCCAATCTTTCCAGCTTGGATCACTTTTGCCCAATGCCCTGCTCTATCTTTTCAGATCAGACCTTGTATTGCTGCCATATCTGGTCTGGAGCTGCCCAATCCTCACTTTCCAGCTTGTATCACTTTAAAAAGTACCTGACTCCTTATGCCCTGCTCTATCTTTACAAGAGTCAGATCAGACCAAAAATGGTGTATTGCTGCCATATCTGGGCTGGAGCTGCCCAATCCTCACTTTCCAGCTTGTATCACTTTAAAAAGTACCTGACTCCTTATGGCCTGCTCTATCTTTACAAGAGTCAGATCAGACCAAAAATGGTGTATTGCTGCCATATCTGGTCTGGAGCTGCCCCAATCCTCACTTTCCAGCTTGTATCACTTTAAAAAGTACCTGACTCCTTATGTTCTGCTCTATCTTTACAAGAGTCAGATCAGACCAAAAATGGTGTATTGCTGCCATATCTGGACTGGAGCTGCCCAATCCTCACTTTCCAGCTTGTATCACTTTAAAAAGTACTGACTGACTCTATCTTATGTCAGATCAGACCTGTATTCTATCATTTACAAGAGTCAAGATCAGACCAAAAGTCAGATCAGACCAAAAATGGTGTGTATTGCTGCCATATCTGGTCTGGAGCTGCCCAATCCTCACTTTCCAGCTTGTATCACTTTTTCAGAAAAAGTGCCCTGACTCCTTTATGCCCTGCTCTATCTTTACAAGAGTCAGATCAGATCAAAAATGGTGTATTGCTGCCATATCTGGAATGGAGCTGCCCAATCCTCACTTTCCACCTTGTATCACTTTAAAAAGTACCTGACTCCTTATGCCCTGCTCTATCTTTACAAGAGTCAGATCAGACCAAAAATGGTGTATTGCTGCCATATCTGGTCTGGAGCTGCCCAATCCTCACTTTCCAGCTTGTATCACTTTAAAAGTACCTGACTCCTTATGCCCTGCTCTATTTTTACAAGAGTCAGATCAGACCAAAAATGGTGTATTGCTGCCATATCTGGGCTGGAGCTGCCCAATCCTCACTTTCCAGCTTGTATCACTTTAAAAAGTACCTGACTCCTTATGCCCTGCTCTCTATCTTTTTACAAGAGTCAGATCAGACCAAAAAATGGTGTATTGCTGCCATATCTGTGCTGGAGCTGCCCAATCCTCACTTTCCAGATTGTATCACTTTAAAAAGTACCTGACTCCTTATGCCCTGCTCTATCTTTACAAAGAGTCAGATCAGACCAAAAATGGTGTATTGCTGCCATATCTGGGCTGGAGCTGCCCAATCCTCCTTTCACTTTCCAGCTTGTATCATCTTTACAAAAAGATCAGACCCTGACTGCCTATATGCTGGAGCCTGCTCTATCTTTACTTTAAAAGAGACTCTTAGATCAGACCAAAAAATCAGGTGTATTATTGCTGCCATATCTGGGCTGGAGCTGCTCAATCCTCACTTTCCAGCTTGTATCACTTTAAAAAGTACCTGACTCCTTATGCCCTGCTCTATCTTTACAAGAGTCAGATCAGACCAAAAATGGTGTATTGCTGCCATATCTGGGCTGGAGCTGCTCAATCCTCACTTTCCAGTGTGTATCACTTTAAAAAGTACCTGACTCCTTATGCCCTGCTCTATATTTACAAGAGTCAGATCAGACCAAAAATGGTGTATTGCTGCCATATCTGGGCTGGAGCTGCCCAATCCTCACTTTCCAGCTTGTATCACTTTAAAAAAGTACCTGACTCCTTATGCCCTGCTCTATCTTTACAAGAGTCAGATCAGACAAAAATGGTGCATTCCTGCCATATCTGGGCTGGAGCTGCCCAATCCTCACTTTCCAGCTTGTATCACTTTAAAAAGTACCTGACTGCTTATGCCCTGCACTATCTTTACAAGAGTCAGATCAGACCAAAAATGGTGTATTGCTGCCATATCTGGTCTGGAGCTGCCCAATCCTCACTTTCCAGCTTGTATCACTTTAAAAAGTACCTGACACCTTATGACCTGCTCTATCTTTTTACAAGAGTCAGATCAGACCAAAAATGGTGTATTGCTGCCATATCTGGTCTGGAGCTGCCCAATCCTGACTTTCCAGCTTGTATCACTTAAAAAGTACCTGACTCCTTATGCCCTGCTCTATCTTTACAAGAGTCAGATCAGACCAAAAATGGTGTATTGCTGCCATATCTGGGCTGGAGCTGCCAATCCTCACTTTCCAGCTTGTATAACTTTAAAAAGTACCTGACTCCTTATGCCCTGCTCTATCTTTACAAGAGTCAGATCAGACCAAAAATGGTGTACTGCTGCCATATCTGGTCTGGAGCTGCCCAATCCTCACTTTCCAGCTTGTATCACTTTAAAAAAAGTACCTGACTCCTTATGCCCTGCTCTATCTTTACAAGAGTCAGATCAGACCAAAAATGGTGTATTGCTGCCATATCTGGGCTGGAGCTGCACAATCCTCACTTTCCAGCTTGTATCACTTTAAAAAGTACCTGACTCCTTATGCCCTGCTCTATGTTTACAAGAGTCAGATCAGACCAAAAAATGGTGTATTGCTGCCATATCTGGGTCTGGAGCTGCCCAATCCTCACTTTCCAGCTTGTATCACTTTAAAAAGTACCTGACTCCTTATGCCCTGCTCTATCTTTACAAAAGTCAGATCAGACCAAAATGGTGTATTGCTGCCATATCTGGTCTGGAGCTGCCCAATCCTCACTTTCCAGCTTGAATCACTTTAAAACGTACCTGACTTCTTATGCCCTGCTGTATGTTTACAAGAGTCAGATCAGACCAAAAATGGTGTATTGCTGCCATATCTGTGCCCTGCTCTGGAGCTGCCCAATCCTCACTTTCCAGCTTGTATCAGCTTTTTAAAAAGTACCTGACTCCTTATGCCCTGCTCTATCTTTACAAGAGTCAGATCAGACCAAAAATGGTGTATTGCTGCCATATCTGGGCTGGAGCTGCCCAATCCTCACTTTCCAGCTTGTATCACTTTAAAAAGTACCTGACTGCTTATGCCCTGCTCTATGTTTACAAGAGTCAGATCAGACAAAAATGGTGTAAAAATGGTGTATTCCAACTTGCCATATCTGGTCTGGAGCTGACCCCAAGCTCCTCACTTTCCAGCTTGTATCACTTTAAAAAGTACCTGACTGCTTATGACCTACTCTATCTTTACAAGAGTCAGATCAGACCAAAAATGATGTATTGCTGCCATATCTGGGCTGGAGCTGCCCAATCCTCACTTTCCAGCTTGTATCATTTTAAAAAGTACCTGACTCCTTATGCCCTGCTCTATCTTTACAAGAGTCAGATCAGACCAAAAATGGTGTATTGCTGCCATATCTGGGCTGGAGCTGCCCAATCCTCACTTTCCAGCTTGTATCACTTTAAAAAGTACCTGACTCCTTATGCCCTGCTCTATCTTTACAAGAGTCAGATCAGACCAAAAATGGTGTATTGCTGCCATATCTGGTCTGGAGCTGCCCAATCCTCACTTTCCAGCTTGTATCACTTTAAAAAGTACCTGACTCCTTATGCCCTGCTCTATCTTTACAAGAGTCAGATCAGACCAAAATGGTGTATTGCTGCCATATCTGGGCTGGAGCTGCCCAATCCTCACTTTCCATCTTGTATCACTTTAAAAAGTACCTGACTCCTTATGCCCTGCTCTATCTTTACAAGAGTCAGATCAGACCAAAAATGGTGTATTGCTGCCATATCTGGTCTGGAGCTGCCCAATCCTCACTTTCCAGCTTGTATCACTTTAAAAAGTACCTGACTCCTTATGCCCTGCTCTATCTTTACAAGAGTCAGATCAGACCAAAAATGGTGTATTGCTGCCATATATCTGGAGCTGCCCAATCCTCACTTTCCAGCTTGTATCACTTTAAAAAGTACCTGACTCCTTATGCCCTGCTCTATCTTTACAAGAGTCAGATCAGACCAAAAAATGGTGTATTGCTGCCATATCTGGGCTTAATCCTCACTTTCCAGCTTGTATCACTTTAAAAAGTACCTGACTCCTTATGCCCTGCTCTATCTTTTTACAAGAGTCAGATCAGACCAAAATGGTGTATTGCTGCCATATCTGGGCTGGAGCTGCCCAATCCTCACTTTCCAGCTTGTATCACTTTAAAAAGTACCTGACTCCTTATGCCCTGCTCTATCTTTACAAGAGTCAGATCAGACCAAAATGGTGTATTGCTGCCATATCTGGGACCTGGAGCTGCCCCCCAATCCTCACTTTCCAGCTTGTATCACTTTAAAAAGTACCTGACTCCTTATGCCCTGCTCTATCTTTACAAGAGTCAGATCAGACCAAAATGGTGTATTGCTGCCATATCTGGGCTGGAGCTGCCCAATCCTCACTTTCCAGCTTGTATCACTTTAAAAAAGTACCTGACTCCTTATGCCCTGCTCTATCTTTTACAAGAGTCAGATCAGACCAAAATGGTGTATTGCTGCCATATCTGGTCTGGAGCTGCCCAATCCTCACTTTCCAGCTTGTATCACTTTAAAAAGTACCTGACTCCTTATGCCCTGCTCTATCTTTACAAAGTCAGATCAGACCAAAAGTCAGATCAGACCAAAATCCTCACTTTGTATTTTTGCTGACCTTGCTTTACAAGAGTCAGATCAGACCAAAAATGGTGTATTGCTGCCATATCTGGTCTGGAGCTGCCCAATCCTCACTTTTCCAGCTTGTATCACTTTGGACCTGACCCTTATGCCCTGCTCTATCTTTACAAGAGTCAGATCAGACCAAAATGGTGTATTGCTGCCATATCTGGTCTGAGCTGCCCAATCCTCATTTCCAGCTTGTATCACTTTAAAAAGTACCTGACTCTTATGCCCTGCTCTATCTTTACAAGAGTCAGATCAGACCAAAAATGGTGTATTGCTGCCATATCTGGTCTGGAGCTGCCCAATCCTCACTTTCCAGCTTGTATCACTTTAAAAAGTACCTGACTCCTTATGCCCTGCTCTATCTTTACAAGAGTCAGATCAGACCAAAATGGTGTATTGTATTGCTGCCATATCTGGTCTGGAGCTGCCCAATCCTCACTTTCCAGCTTGTATCATTTTAAAAGTACCTGACTCCTTATGGCCTGCTCTATCTTTACAAGAGTCAGATCAGACCAAAAATGGTGTATTGCTGCCATATCAGGTCTGGAGCTGCCCCAATCCTCACTTTCCAACTTGTATCATTTTAAAAAGTACCTGACTCCTTATGTCCTGCTCTATCTTTACAAGAGTCAGATCAGACCAAAAATGGTGTATTGCTGCCATATCTGGACTGGAGCTGCCCAATCCTCACTTTCCAGCTTGTATCACTTTAAAAAGTACCTGACTCCTTATGTTCTGCTCTATCTTTACAAGAGTCAGATCAGACCAAAAATGGTGTATTGCTGCCATATCTGGTCTGGAGCTGCCCCAATCCTCACTTTCCAGCTTGTATCACTTTAAAAAGTACCTGACTCCTTATGTTCTGCTCTATCTTTACAAGAGTCAGATCAGACCAAAAATGGTGTATTGCTGCCATATCTGGTCTGGAGCTGCCCAATCCTCACTTTCCAGCTTGTATCACTTTTAAAAGTACCTGACTCCTTATGCCCTGCTCTATCTTTACAAGAGTCAGATCAGACCAAAAATGGTGTATTGCTGCCATATCTGGACTGGAGCTGCCCAATCCTCACTTTCCAGCTTGTATCACTTTAAAAAGTATCTGACCTCCTTATGCCCTGCCTATCTATCTTTACAAGAGTCAGATCAGACCAAAAATGGTGTATTGCTGCCATATTTGGTCTGGAGCTGACCAAAATCCTCACTTTCCTTGTATCACTTTTAAAAGCTTGTATCACTTTTCAGACCAAAAAAGTACCTGACTCCTTATGCCCTTTGCTCTATCTTTTACAAGAGTCAGATCAGACCAAAAATGGTGTATTGCTGCCATATCTCAGGTCTGAGCTGCCCAATCCTCACTTTCCAGCTTGTATCACTTTTAAAAAGTACCTGACTCCTTATGCCCTGCTCTATCTTTTACAAGAGTCAGATCAGACCAAAAATGGTGTATTGCTGCCATATCTGGGCTGGAGCTGCCCAATCCTCACTTTCCAGCTTGTATCACTTTAAAAAGTACCTGACTCCTTATGCCCTGCTCTATCTTTTTTACCAAAATGGTGTATTGTCAGATCAGACCAAAAATTGTATCACTTTAAAAAGCTGCCATATCTGGATCAGACCAAAAATGGAGCTGCCATATCCTGGAATCCTCACTTTCCAGCTTGTATCACTTTAAAAAGTACCTGACTCCTTATGCCCTGCTCTATCTTTACAAGAGTCAGATCAGACCAAAAATGGTGTATTGCTGCCATATCTGGGCTGGAGCTGCCCAATCCTCACTTTCCAGCTTGTATCACTTTAAAAAGTACCTGACTCCTTATGTGCCCTGCTCTATCTTTACAAGAGTCAGATCAGACCAAAAATGGTGTATTGCTGCCATATCTGGGCTGGAGCTGCCCAATCCTCACTTTCCAGCTTGTATCACTTTAAAAAGTACCTGACTCCTTATGCCCCTGCTCTATCTTTACAAGAGTCAGATCAGACCAAAATGGTGTATTGCTGCCATATCTGGTCTGGAGCTGCCCAATCCTCACTTTCCAGCTTGTATCACTTTAAAAAGTACCTGACTCCTTATGCCCTGCTCTATCTTTACAAGAGTCAGATCAGACCAAAAAAATGGTGTATTGCTGCCATATCTGGTCTGGAGCTGCCCAATCCTCACTTTCCAGCTTGTATCACTTTAAAAAGTACCTGACTCCTTATGCCCTGCTCTATCTTTACAAGAGTCAGATCAGACCAAAATGGTGTATTGCTGCCATATCTGGGCTGGAGCTGCCCAATCCTCACTTTCCAGCTTGTATCACTTTAAAAAGTACCTGACTCCTTATGCCCTGCTCTATCTTTACAAGAGTCAGATCAGACCAAAATGGTGTATTGCTGCCATATCTGGGCTGGAGCTGCCCAATCCTCACTTTCCAGCTTGTATCATTTTAAAAAAGTACCTGACTCCTTATGCCCTGCTCTATCTTTTTACAAGAGTCAGATCAGACCTTATGTCCTGCTCTATCTTTACAAGAGTCAGATCAGAAAAATGGTGTATTGCTGCCATATCTGGTCTGGAGCTGCCCAATCCTCACTTTCCAGCTTGTATCACTTTAAAAAGTACCTGACTCCTTATGCCCTGCTCTATCTTTTTTACAAGAGTCAGATCAGACCAAAATGGTGTATTGCTGCCATATCTGGTCTGGAGCTGCCCAATCCTCACTTTCCAGCTTGTATCACTTTAAAAAAGTACCTGACTCCTTATGCCCTGCTCTATCTTTTTTTACAAGAGTCAGATCAGACCAAAAATGGTGTATTGCTGCCATATCTGGGCTGGAGCTGCCCAATCCTCACTTTCCAGCTTGTATCACTTTAAAAAGTACCTGACTCCTTATGCCCTGCTCTATCTTTACAAGAGTCAGATCAGACCAAAAATGGTGTATTGCTGCCATATCAGTGCTGGAGCTGCCCAATCCTCACTTTCCAGCTTGTATCACTTTAAAATGTACCTGACTCCTTATGCCCTGCTCTATCTTTACAAGAATCAGATCAGACCAAAAATGGTGTATTGCTGCCATATCTGGGCTGGAGCTGCCCAATCCTCACTTTCCAGCTTGTATCACTTTAAAAAGTACCTGACTCCTTATGCCCTGCTCTATCTTTACAAGAGTCAGATCAGACCAAAAATGGTGTATTGCTGCCATATCTGGTCTGGAGCTGCCCAATCCTCACTTTCCAGCTTGTATCACTTTAAAAAGTACCTGACACCTTATGCCCTGCTCTATCTTTACAAGAGTCAGATCAGACCAAAAATGGTGTATTGCTGCCATATCTGGGCTGGAGCTGCCCAGCTTCCTCACTTTTTTCCAGCTTGTATCACTTTAGTCAAAAGTACCTGACTGCCTTATGCCCTGCTCTATCTTTTACTTTAAAAGAGTCAGATCAGACCAAAATGGTGTATTGCTGCCATATCTGGGCTGGAGCTGCCCAATCCTCACTTTCCAGCTTGTATCACTTTAAAAAGTACCTGACTCCTTATGCCCTGCTCTATCTTTACAAGAGTCAGATCAGACCAAAATGGTGTATTGCTGCCATATCTGGGCTGGAGCTGCCCAATCCTCACTTTCCAGCTTGTATCACTTTAAAAAGTACCTGACTCCTTATGCCCTGCTCTATCTTTTACAAGAGTCAGATCAGACCAAAAATGGTGTATTGCTGCCATATCTGGGCTGGAGCTGCCCAATCCTCACTTTCCAGCTTGTATCACTTTTAAAAGTACCTGACTCCTTATGCCCTGCTCTATCTTTACAAGAGTCAGATCAGACCAAAATGGTGTATTGCTGCCATATCTGGGCTGGAGCTGCCCAATCCTCACTTTCCAGCCTTGTATCACTTTAAACTTTACCTGACTCCTTATGCCCTGCTCTATCTTTACAAGAGTCAGATCAGACCAAAATGGTGTATTGCTGCCATATCTGGGCTGGAGCTGCCCAATCCTCACTTTCCAGCTTGTATCACTTTAAAAAGTACCTGACAGTCCTTATGCCCTGCTCTATCTTTACAAGAGTCAGATCAGACCAAAAATGGTGTATTGCTGCCATATCTGGTCTGGAGCTGCCCAATCCTCACTTTCCAGCTTGTATCACTTTAAAAAAGTACCTGACACCTTATGCCCTGCTCTATCTTTACAAGAGTCAGATCAGACCAAAAATGGTGTATTGCTGCCATATCTGGGCTGGAGCTGCCCAATCCTCACTTTTCAGCTTGTATCACTTTAAAAAGTACCTGACTCCTTATGCCCTGCTCTATCTTTTTACAAGAGTCAGATCAGACCAAAATGGTGTATTGCTGCCATATCTGGGCTGGAG
This sequence comes from Acanthosepion pharaonis, assembly GCA_903632075.3. Lineage (NCBI taxonomy): Eukaryota > Metazoa > Mollusca > Cephalopoda > Sepiida > Sepiidae > Acanthosepion > Acanthosepion pharaonis. The sequence continues at coordinate 56,462 of CAHIKZ030005607.1, forward strand.
CTGTGGATTAATCCTCACTTTCCAGCTTGTATCACTTTAAAAAGTACCTGACTCCTTATGCCCTGCTCTATCTTTACAAGAGTCAGATCAGACCAAAAATGGTGTATTGCTGCCATATCTGGGCTGGAGCTGCCCAATCCTCACTTTCCAGCTTGTATCACTTTAAAAAGTACCTGACTCCTTATGCCCTGCTCTATCTTTACAAGAGTCAGATCAGACCAAAAATGGTGCATTGCTGCCATATCTGGGCTGGAGTTGCCCAATCCTCACTTTCCAGCTTGTATCACTTTAAAAGGTACCTGACTCCTTATGCCCTGCTCTATCTTTACAAGAGTCAGATCAGATCAAAAATGGTGTATTGCTGCCATATCTGGACTGGAGCTGCCCAATCCTCACTTTCCAGCTTGTATCACTTTAAAAAAGTACCCTGACTCCTTATGCCCTGCTCTATATTTTACAAGAGTCAGATCAGACCAAAAATGGTGTATTGCTGCCATATCTGGGCTGGAGCTGCCCAATCCTCACTTTCCAGCTTGTATCACTTTAAAAAAGTACCTGACTCCTTATGCCCTGCTCTATCTTTTACAAGAGTCAGATCAGACCAAAAATGGTGTATTGCTGCCATATCTGGGCTGGAGCTGCCCAATCCTCACTTTCCAGCTTGTATCACTTTAAAAAAGTACCTGATTGCTCCATATCTTATGCCCTGCTCTAGCTTTTTACAAGAGTCAGATCAGACCAAAATGGTGTATTGCTGCCATATCTGGGCTGAGCTGCCCAATGGCCCTCCTCACTTTCCAGCTTGTATCCACTTTTTTTTAAAAAGTATCCTGACACCTTATGCCCTGCTCTATCTTTTACAAGAGTCAGATCAGACCAAAAATGGTGCATATTGCTGCCAATATCTTTTCAGCTTGTATCACTTTTAAAAGGAGCTGCTCATCTTTTACAATCAGATCAGACCAAAATGGTGTATTGCTGCCAGCTTGCCCAATCCTATCAGCTTTTTAAAAGTACCTGACTCCTTATGGCCTGCTCTATCTTTTACAAGAGTCAGATCAGACCAAAATGGTGTATTGCTGCCATATCTGGGCTGGAGCTGCCCAATCCTCACTTTCCAGCTTGTATCACTTTAAAAAGTACCTGACACCTTATGCCCTGCTCTATCTTTACAAGAGTCAGATCAGACCAAAAATGGTGTATTGCTGCCATATCTGGGCTGGAGCTGCCCAATCCTCACTTTCCAGCTTGTATCACTTTAAAAAGTACCTGATACCTTATGCCCTGCTCTATCTTTACAAGAGTCAGATCAGACCAAAAATGGTGTATTGCTGCTATATCTGGGCTGAGCTGCACAATCCTCACTTTCCAGCTTGTATCACTTTTAAAAAGTACTAGATACCTTATGCCCTGCTCTATCTTTACAAGAGTCAGATCAGACCAAAAATGGTGTATTGCTGCCATATCTGGGCTGGAGCTGCCCAATCCTCACTTTCCAGCTTGTATCACTTTAAAACCTGACACCTTATGCCCTGCTCTATCTTTTACAAGAGTCAGATCAGACCAAAAATGGTGTATTGCTGCCACATCTGGGCTGGAGCTGCCCAATCCTCACTTTCCAGCTTGTATCACTTTAAAAAGTACCAGATACCTTAGGCAAAAATGGTATATTCTTCTAGCTTTTACAAGAGTCAGATCAGACCTAAAATGGTGTATTGCTGCCATATCTGGGCTGGAGCTGCCCAATCCTCACTTTCCAGCTTGTATCACTTTAAAAAGTACCAGATACCTTATGGCCTGCTCTATCTTTACAAGAGTCAGATCAGACCAAAAATGGTGTATTGCTGCTATATCTGGCTGAGCTGCCCAATCCTCACTTTCCAGCTTGTATCACTTAAAAAGTACCTGACTCCTTATGCCCTGCTCTATCTTTACAAGAGACAGATCAGACCAAAAATTGTGTATTGCTGCCATATCTGGGCTCACTTTCTTGCTTGTATCTCATTAATAAGTACCAGACTCCTTAGGCAGTTCTCTAACTTTACAAGAGTCAGATCGGACCAAAAATAGTGTATTTATTGTGTCATACGGTCAGATTAGATCGGGTTTAATGACAATACCATGACAATATTGCTCAAGCCCTATCAGACTGTAATTTGAGAACCACAACTACAATGTTTTCAAGTTCATGTTCTAGCCTCTTTTCTGGTCTTTGCTCCGACATATACCTCTGCTCCCAAATTCTTGATGCTAACCAGAGGTAAGAATCAATTTTCTGACGAACGAGAGAACTGAAAAATCAAAAACGTAATTTGACCACCTATACCTTGACCATGTTGCCACAAATTCGAGGGGTAATGATCACAGTTTGTTGGATCCTTGCTTTCAAACCAGCTTCCAAATCTTTGATTCTTATCAGAGGTAAGAAAAGTGTATAAGCAATTTTGGAGGGAAACGTTGCTGATATTTCTGAGCTTTCTAATTTCGATAAATACCAAGAATATAAGCTTCTTTGGCAGTCAGTATTTGACATCGTCTGTGATAAAATCAGGTCAGTGACAATAACACTAGTCATCTTCGGAATCTATTTAAGTATGTTCGGAAGTCCGAAAGTCTTGTGCTGAAATGAAGAATGTTAATAAGACCAGAACACACGTGTGTAGCGTTGAAGCTTTTATTATCAACTGAAGATTGCTTCAGATTAGCAGCAGCTATGGTAAGGGTGAGTGCGACAACCCTAATAGCGGTAGTTGAAGCCTCGTTTTGATACATATGACACCTGTTTCAAGGAAGAAGTCTACATGCTTGGATATAAAGACAGATCATCGACACTCTACTAAAATCTAATTATCAGCTTCCTCGGACCTTGAAATTCCTGTCGTCAACCACTATTACGAACTCATTCAATTACAAACTACAGATCTTCCGATTGTTTCTCCCTTAACAAGGGCTCTGAAGAAATATTAAGTGAGTGTTAGTTAACCCCTTAAGAACAATCTACTTTCTTAAAGATCTTTTTAGGCTCTCAGAGAAATATTTTTGAGCAAGCCTTTACATGAACACTTTTTCTTTCTTTAAAGGAATTTTCTTCTCCCTTTCTTTCTCACACATTTTGTTATATCCCTTTACTTTTTTTTGTGTATGTAAATAAACATATTCTTCTTCTATTGTTACACTCCCAGTAGGAGTTTTTGCGTCTTTATTCTTTAATCTAAAAGAGAAAACTTTCACTTTAAACTTGTTGCTTTAATCGATTCTTTTACCTTTAATCGTAAGCCTTTCACGTGAGAAAGCCAGAACAAATATCCCACAGCCCCCTTGACACTTCACCTATTGGGTACGATTCAGGTGCCGGGTAATGACCCCAACCCCAACCCCAACCCGAGGGAGAGGTGCTGCCTGGTGCGATCGTCCCTGTGGCTTGGGCTTCTTAATATTATTTTAAACTTTCCTTCATAGAAGATTCAAGATTCAAGGGAAATATAAACATTTACTAAGCCTGGCTTAGCTGTGGTACAAGGGATTAAACTGTAATCATTACAGTGAGAATCCAAGATTAATTGAGTGAGACAAGCTTGCTGACCATTGCATTGGCCCATTTACACCATGTCAAATTGTCTCTATTCAACCCGCAAAATATGTAACTTTTACTCCCTTCCTTACAACATTCTTATTCAGTCATCCTCTACCTTGAGTGTCACTTAGGTCTTGTATTGCGTGAATAATAGTATAAAATTTAAGTCAATTAAAAGCTAAAATATTAAATTAAAATGTAATTTTTTAATCGTCTCGAAAAAAGTTTAGACGAAAATTAAGACATAAGGGAAATCACTCTGAAAGCAAATATTGAGTTATCTCCCTTAAATACTTTACCCTTTTTCTTTTATTTTAACAAAAAATTATTTAATAATTCAGACGTGAATTTGTTTGTATGCTGTTTAAAAACGTTTTCCTTTTTTTTAATCTGTTCATTAAATAATAAACTGAATTTTAATTGTGTTTATTCGAAGGCACTTAAAAGTGCTTTGTTTAGTTCGTGAGCGGCTGATTGTTTAGGCAGACATTGCAAAACAAAAAAGTGAAACATCACAAGATGGACTTGGGTCACGGGAAAAAACATCGAACTGTTATTCAGGGAGAAGCATCTGAATCCGATGATGACGATGATTTAGACCCGAGTCCTTTAAGAGCTAATGATGCCCGAATTCCTATCCCAAGTTATCAGGTAACTGATAGAAAGATAAACTCATTTTGGTGTTGGAAGACCGTTTTTATTTTAAGCAAAAAAAAAAGGCTTGTTTTCTGAAAATGAACATCTTTTTTTTTTGTAAACTTTTTATATTTTAAAAGCTTAGAAAAATTAAATAGTCGTTTTAATTAAATCAACATTAAAAACAAAATAATAACAGTTCAGATGTCTTTATTTGTTTTTAAAGTTACTGAGTGTTTTCGTTTTTGTTTTTTTTTTTACCGTAGTAAATTTACGATAATTTAAAAATTGATTAAATAACCTTATCGTTATTTTTAATTTAAAATGCCCTTTTCTTTTTTAAATCGTCTTCTCCACGACTTAGATATCCAAAGTGTTTAAGTAAAAAAAAAATGAATGTTTACGATTTGGGCTTTTTGTATGAAAAGGACTTTTTCTTAGTTTATATTATTTTGCTCTGTTTCAAGATGACATTCATTTCTTTGGGAAATTTTAAGAAATATAAGCTTTAGGATCGAGTGGTCTGGGTTCAATTCACGAAGTGCTACCTAAAGTGCTAAATTGAGCCTTGATTTTATGGCAACCGAAATTGAGTTGTGTCCGTTTTCAATGGCTGCGAAAAAAGACAACATCCGATTAGAAAAAGATACATAATAAAAACACTAAAAATTTAAAAAAAAAAAAAGGTGGGTGGAGCGCTAAAATGCATATTTATTTAAAACTAATTTAAAAAGCCAGTTGTTTTTTTTTTAACTAGGTTTTTCAACTTACTTTTAAAATGCAATGTTTAAATGATTATTACTGTACGTTAACCCGGCCCAAATTTAAGCTAGCCCTGTGGAGGGCTCTTGATTAGGCCTTCATCAACACAATAGGGAGGGAGGAGTAGATGTGATAGGCAACAATAAACTACAGAAGAACTCAAAATGGATTGCTGCATTTAAGTATTGCATTAATATTTAAGCTTACCTTTTAAAAGTTCAACAATAATTCTTCTGCTGCCACTTAATTTAAAGACAATTTGATGCACGTAGGTCCTTACTTTCTGTACAAACAATTATTGTTATTTCATGTGTGACTTTCACTGGATTTTGTAATTTCAGTTATTCCCAAATTTATTCCTAAGTTATAAAAATTGTCATTGTACAAAGAATCACGTAAAAAAAATTACCACAAACAATCATAGTAATGAACATTTGAGAATCTAAAATTTCAGGATTGTGGGTCCAGATCCGACCCAGAATGATTTTAATTTGCTCGAATTTCCAAAATCGTATGATATGTTGGGCTACAGCCTCTAGGAGTAAAGTTGAAAAAGTGTGACACAGTGACTCAGACATTTACATTTATTATATAGATATAAGAAACCTTTTTTTCTTTTCTTTGTTTAATAACAGTAGCACAGTCAAAGTCCAGTTTTATATTTAACTCACACTTTAAATTATCTCCCACCCTATGACCTTTATCCCACAAACAAAACCTTGCTAACCTGTCACAATTACTCTATCTATATTGATATTATTATGGCATATGTCCGGATGAGTTACAGTCCTTAGTTTCAACAGTTCAGACCTACACAGCCATGTTCATGATGGTAAACTATGCCCTCCATGTTCCTTTGTTACGGAGTATGTTCTAGCTTCTTCCTCCAAGAACTGTTGCTTTGATGAACAAACTCCCGAGAGAATGCTTCCCTGACAACTACAATCTTGCTCTTTTTAAATCCAGGCACAACCAATATCTATCCTATTCGTCCTCGTAGTAGTCTCTCCCTTCTCCCTCTCTCACAACAATCTCACTCAGTAACCCACTGTGTTGGAATGTATCACGAAAAAAAATGATTTTGTCTCTTTCTCTCCTGCTGTTGTAGCGACGGACGCAGTCTCCACTTCTGAGACTGAAAACTCCCCTCCTTCTCATTCCAGCCTTTCACATAGAGCTTGGTAACTCACCTATGCAAAACTCCAACAAGCCAGCTACCAATCACAGTTCCTGCGCCTGCCCACCTCCACTCACTTTGGGGGGGTGTCAAGTTGACCGACCAACTCATTACACGCCCCCCTGATCTTAAGATCACAAAGCTTCTCAGTTCGAGAGATGGTTGCGTCTGTCTAGTGACTGCATCCGCATATATCACTTGACATATTGGGATAACCACACATGCGCGATCTTATTTGCTCCGAGGTGGCAGATGTCCCGATTCATCCCGTGTCTCGCCGTCATGATCGCACACTGTGCAACTCGGAGCAGGCCTCTTCTGCTGGGCACTTCTTCTGAGTGGGACGACAGGGTCCTCATCCTCGGATGAACTCTCATCCGTTGAGCTACCATCCGCCTCTGGACAGCTGGCCACGTTGACGTCCGTAGGTAGAGTACTGATGCTTGAGGTAGAACTCAGTGTATCCGACTTTAAATACACCACTCGCGCACCATCTTCAGAGTCACTTTCATCATCTGATGACGGTTTTAACCCTACAACTGGCCACAAGTCTTTAACATGACAAGGCACGCCATCAACCCGCACTGACTGCGGGCTAATAATCTCAGTAACATGCTCCATTCTAAGCTTGTCCATACACTTGCTGTGCAGGGTCTTAACCACACCACGTCACCAATTCTGTATTTAGCTTGCACGGCGCCGGAGCCATTGCGATGTCAATGCCTCGCAACCCGTAAGTGATAGGCGTGCACCATGTTAGCGGTGCTGTTGTAGACAAAACACCGTCTTTAGGCGTCGATTATACCAATAGACTGCTTGGGGATCGAACATCGCTTCCTGGCTGCAATCACTTTTATAGACCGGTGGCTCCTTTTACTATGCCGTTTCCCGCCGGCATGTAGGCGCACCGGAACCGAAGCCGCACACCCCACTTCTTTAACAACTGCGAGAATTGCTCTGAAGAAAACGCCGCACCATTATCTGTCAGTATTTCTGCAGGTGGCCCCCGGTCGTAAAAGATGGACTCCAATTGATGTATTATGCTGGCAGTGTCCTGCCGTTGCAGTAGTCGCCAAATGGCAAAGCGAGAGGGTCTACAGTCAATAATAGTCAAATAGTGCTGGCTGCCAACATGCGTAACATCTATCCCCAGCCTGTTCCAAACATGGGTAGTACTCAAGTTTCCTTTTTGCCATTGCACCAGTGCCGGGTCAATTGACCGGCATGCCTCGCACCTCTGCACTACTGTCCTATACACAGCAAGAGCGCCGCCTTTCAAGCGCAGTGGAAGAATCCGTTCAATCTTCGTGATCTCGCATAATTCACAGACCAGTTCCACCTTTTTGATCCAGTCAACCACAGACTGTCCATTCATATCACCACTGAATTCAGAGATCAGTTTTATGTCGAACGGTCTTTCCGCCATCTTGCTGGAGACAAAGTAAACGCCGAAATAGCTTGTGTTGGAATGTGTCACGAAAAAAAATGATTTTGTCTCTTTTTCTTCTGCTGTCGCAGCGACGGACACAGTCTCCACTTCTGAGACTGAAAAAAACTGCTCTCCTTCTCATTCCAGCCCTTTACATAGTGCTTGGTAACTCACCTATGCAAAACACCAACAAGCCAGCTACCAATCACAGTTCCCGCGCCTGCCCACCTCCACTCGATTTGGGGGGTGTCAAGTTGACCGACCAACTCATTACACCCACTACCTTGAGTGACCTATGTGCCTTGTATTGTGTGAACTGACAGTAAAAAAAAAAAAGCCTCTCTTATTTCAGTTAACATTTCTGGATCCAAAGAACCTTTTAAACCAGAAATCCGTAGTCTTAAGTCCTTGCTTACATATTAGAAAATTCCTTTTAAGCATATATAAAACTGGATATACAAAAAAATGAAAAAGTAATATACATTTCAATTAACCCCTAACCAATACATTTACAATACCCTTGCTTTCCTTCTCTTCCCCTTTCTTCTTCTTCCTTTTTCACATACTTCTTCTCCTTTTCTATTACACCCAGCGTTGTGTGTTTGTATATTTATTTTTGAAAATAATAATATAGGCTTCATTAGTTTTTTTTCTAAAAAGATAAAGCATTGAGAAGTCATTTGATTAAAATCGCCTGAGGACCTCATGATTTTTAAAGTTAAAAGCTCTACATGTTATTTTTACTTTTATTTTTTCACACATGTATTGAGCACTTTTTAATACTACTGTTTCCTGGTGATTCAACTCTGACCATTAACCTTTTATGTATTTTTACTTTTATATATATATATATATATATATAGGATGCTGTAGAAATACCTCTCACATAATGGTAAGTCATTAACAAGATGAACCAACCAATGTCTTATTATCTGGGAGGTATTTCTTGCTATATATTGGTATATATTCTTGTTTTTTATAGGGTTTATTTCATGGATATATCTAAAACTATATGTAACTCCACCATACTCTCTATCTATCTCTCTATCTATCTATATATATATATATATATAGATAATATTAGTGGTAAATATACACATACACATGCAAAATATATAGATATATATACATAGGTGCATACACATATATGTATATTTTTTGAATAAAAAATTCCGAGAGGATAGAATCCAGGTAGAACTCAATGTCCAGGACAGAGTAAGGATATAATAAAAAAAGGCTTAAACACTAATATTCCATGGAATATTAATGTTTAAGCCTTTTTTTATTTTATATATATATATATATATATATATATATATATATGGGGATGTACATTTGGTCTAATGTGATCGCAGGTTGAATGAAAAACCAGACAGCCGAGTTTGAATTCCAGTCAAATTCATTGCATTCACTTATACACAAATACCTTTGGGGAAAGTCTGAATCCATCTCTTATCCCTAGCTATGGGTTAAATAATAGGACAGACTGGGCTCTTTAGGCATGGTCAATAACCCAGTCTAGAAAAAAGATATCCCTGGTTTCAAAATTGGTTGAGCATGGCCTAGCGACACATGAAAACTGGCTAATTGCTATGGAAAACACAGCAGCAGTGCCTAGTGTGCTAACAACAGTGGCCTACATACTTCTTAAGGAGTCTACGGGACTTGAGTGTGTGTAATATATATAACATTCTATTTTACATACATACACATACACACACACATATATATATATAAAGAAATATAGTTTTAAGGTGTGCTATATTTATGGGATAAAAGTGCTCAATATTAGAGATAGAGCGTATGTAAATATAAAAGTGAACATTGAAGTCAACACTCAAAGGCAACAGGCTGTTTCATGCTAGACACAATCATCAGTGCATCTAGTATGAAACAGCCTGTCACCTCTGAGTGTTGACTTCAATGTTCAGGAAGTCAGTTGAATCCACTACCTTGGATTCGACCTTACAGCATCCTCAGGCGATTTTTATCAAAAATATATCAATATATATTAATAAATTGATACAATTTGAAAACAAAATCTTCATCAAATGATATATAAACAAATATATATATCATAAATATACTTTTTCTTTTTCCTTGCTGGTAGCATGACTGAGTTTCATACACAATGTAATCTTCAGGAGCTGAGTTAAGAATCACCATTACATAACTTAAATGTTGATATATATATATATATATATATATATATATATATAATATGTGAAAATATATGGAAGAAAATAGGAAGGAACTAGTTAGGTAAATAATCCAAAGTTCCTTAGTATTTTAGTTATTATTTTTTTAAAATAGTGCTCAATTCAAAAGTAGAGCATAAATATAATTATTTATTTAAAAATATGATTCCAACTCGCGACACAAGAGGTCTCATGTTTCGAAACAAGAGCCGAAAACTTCAATATAATTATTAAATTAAATTGAGTTAAAAAAGTTCTGTTCCATCTTCAAGCGAAATTTTTTTGCGAAATTTTTTTTTGGAATAACAAATATCTGAAATTTACGTGTTTTAAAAATTGAAATCAAAATTTCCATGGTAACAGCTAGGGCGAATTGTTTAAATTGGGTAGGCGAGTGTTGGGTGTTAATAAGTATCAGTATAGAGTTACTTTCATAGATGTCAAGTCAGGGAAAGGTAGGGGTGTCTAAATTTGAAACGGAAGATGTATTAACCCTCGTCTAGTTTGCATGTCTATGGAGATTTATTTATTTTTTTATTTTATTCTTTTATGAAAGGGATTTGTGCATATAAAAAAACTGTCGTAACGTTTGTTTTTTGACAACTTCATAAAGGGCTATCTTTTTTGTAGGGTATTTAAACTATTTATTTGGGATATGGATTATGAAGGGTGTTATATATGTTTTTAGTTAATTATTCAAACCATGAATCTGATGATTGGGCTATGGATTAAAATTTCGCTTGAAGATGGAACAGAGCTTTTTTAACTCAATTTAATAATTATATTGAAGTTTTCGGCTCTTGTTTTGAAACATGAGACTTCTTATGTCGCGTTTTATATACGCGTTTTATATATATACACACACACCAAATTATTGTAATAGTGGAGCAGTCCATATTATTTACAGGGATTGTTAAAAAAAAAAGAAAAAATTTGTACTTAAAATAAACAATTATAAAAAAACAAAAAACAATCTGAGATAGTTTGCTATAGTATAAGTGAAATGGCAGGTCCTAGCCATGAAGGTTAAGCCTGGCAGAACCAAGGAATGTAGTTTGTCCGAGCACATGGAAGTAGCAATAATGAGAGGCATCCTTTTGTTTTTCTCTTTTAAGTGTTTCACCCCAAGCAAGATGAGAAGCCACTAGGACGCAAGGGGTTACAGAAAATTTGGAGCGAGATCAGATAGGAGTGATAGAAGAAAGGATGGGAGAATGGTAGTGGATAGATCAAGGCAACTGGAGATGTCGATTGACATTACATTTGAATAGTTGAAGATTATAGCTCTCAGGGAAACTGGAAAAGGGAAGGGAGTTCCACAGGCAAGAGGTGCAAGATATGAAACTATTGGAGTAGAAGATACGGCTACACTTAATAGTTTCGACAGTGAAAGGGTGAGAGCAGGATGCCAGCCTCATAGGGCACTTGAATTCATGAAGTCTGGGAACCAGCGGATGCAGCTCCTTGGAGCAATTACCATGAAAGTATTTGTAAAAAAGACAGAGAGAGGCGACGACGCATCTGTGAGAGAGCGACTGTAGACGAGATGCCATAACAGGGCCAGTTATATTGCATATCCGCCTCTGGATCTTATCAAGAACCCCGAGGCAAACAGAAGGGGCTCCAGACCATATATGGCAGCAATACTCCATGCAAGGGCGAATTGTTGATTTGTAGATCTGGAGGATCGATTCCAGGGAGAAAAATTTCCTGGCGTGGCACAGGGAGCCAACTTTCCTTGCGGTGGACGAAGCAATTGACTCAATGTATTTGCTCCATCTCAGGTCAGCAGTCAACGTGAGACCGAGCAGACACAGAGAGTTGCTCTCGAGACCTGTGACACTTTTGGACTCTGTCAAGACTGGGCAGATCCCACACAAATATGGCAACAATACTCCATTCACGGCCTGATCTTGTAAAGGTAGAGGGTAGCATGAAGACCCGGGTACTTACTGGTACAGTATGAGAATCTGACCAAATTTTATTTGAAAATTACTAGTATTAGATAGGAATACTGGAAACCATATGGCTGTATGCAAATTATTTCTAAAAAGTGACTTAAAGCTATAATTGCTTGAAGTGTGGGAAAAAATTGCTTTGGCATTAAATTAATAAGCAAGTACACAAAGAAAAAAACAGTCAACCTTTTATACCTGACTTGCTTAAATACTGACTTTTCTTAATGTTGCTTACTACTTGTTGGGTGTCCTGGGCATGACGATAAACTACATCCAGCAGCAAGGCCTCTGATCAGGAGGTTTTAAGGAGCATGGAACCATCTCTTAATTACTTTTGTTCCCAGATCCACCCTGACCCGGAGTGGTAGCACCTGTTAGGGTCCCAGCTATGGGCAAGGAGTTAACCCACAAGCTGGGTTCAAAACACTATGAAAGTGTAGAAGTGGATTTTTATAGTAAAAGTAACAGTAACATATTTTGGGAAAAGAAACAAAAAATATTACCAGCAATACATTTTGGAAAAAAAATATCACCAGCAATATGTGTAACTCTTGACAAAAACTCTCTTTGCAAAAATATGTCAATGAAACCCGACCTACAAACTGATTTCTTATAAAGAATACTATTCATACCGACATATCCTAAAATCTTGTCGGCATTAAGTAAGATCTTTCCTGGCTTATTTATTATTATTGGCCTTGTTCTGGCATCTCAGCTTCAGTTTCTATCCAACTGTGGTAAGGTTGCCTCTCTGTGCCTTTCCTATAAATAATTTTATGGTAGTTATTTGGATGAGTCCTTCACTTGTGCCTAGACTCTTTGAATTTTAGTGTAGTACTAGTTTGGTGACTGGGTCTCATCAATTTACAGTTGAGTTGGCTAGATGTAACTGTAAATTCTATGCTAACACTTTCTTTTCTCACTTGTAGAACTCCTTTCCGGCTCATGCTTTCCAGTCAACTTTAATCTACAAAAAGTTAAATGAAATGTCAATCACCTTTTTCTGTCCTCCTGATTACTCTTCTTTTGTTCTCACTCCTTAATAATGTTCTGATTTCTGGTTCTTCCACACCCAGTAACCCCTTGTGTCTTAGTGGCTTTACTGCCTTGCTTTGGGTGAAATCATTTAAAAAAAAAAAATACTTTGGTCTTTCCTCTTAACTCTTGGAGTCCTGACCACCACTTTACCATTGGTAGAGAAAAATGACTTAATGCCCAGTTACCAGTTGAACAGTGGGTAAACACTTGTAACTATTTTTATATAGAAACATTACATACCAATTATTTGCGAATTTTGACTCAGGAGCTTGGATAGAAGGGTTAAAATTGTTCAGGAACGCAAGACTCAAAGGTTTAATAATAACATAAAGATTTTGACAATAAAACTTTTATCAAGTTTGGGGCATTTTTTTTTCAGTGAATTAGTGGAGGGACTTTGTTCAAAACGAGAAAAAAGTAGCATTTTTTTTTTCAGTGAATTAGTGGAGGGACTTTGTTCAAAACGAGAAAAAAGTAGCATTTTTTTTTATTTATCATTCACAAATTTTAAAAATAGTTTTAATTAGCTTTCATGATTATTTCATTCTTTCTTTTTAAGAATGAATATTTTGACATGTATTCTGTTTTGCTGTACACACAATTTCTCATATTTTCTTACTCAGTAAACTCAAGGAAATAACTTTTAATTAGCAGTTAATAGTCATGGAATTATCTCCCTTAGGCATATTATTTTTTCTTTGTAAATTTATATTTGAATAAAAATTACTCACAAACCAGTAACCCAATTTGAAGAGGAAATTAATTTATTCTCCAAGTTAGTGCAATGTTAAAATGATCTAAACCTTGTGTTATGACGGACTGTTTTTAATGTATTACAGTAAGTATCGTACAACCATAAAGAAATCGGATTCTTATTGTATAGGTATCTAAGTGCATCAATAAGTTTGTAGCTTCATAAACAAAAAAAATAATTATTTTACACACTAAGTTTATTTTCAAACTTTATGTTCCTTAACTCATTGTTTCTTCATAAGTCACAGTGATAAGATATTTATAGAGTGAAAAGCTTGGATCAGAATTTGTCCAAGAAATGTGGCAGGCTGCAGATTTATTGATCCACTCTTGTAAACAATTCCTTTTAATAACTGCTTTATTTATTTATTTTTTTTTTGCATCAAAACATCTTTCAGGAATTGAAGACGCCAATGTTTAAGGGAATAGTGGTGGCTGGGGAAGCCTCAGAGTCAGATGAAGAAATCAACACTACTGATGTGAATACTTCTTTACCACCCCTAAAAGGTGAGTTATAAAGTTTCTTTCTTTTCCATTTCTTTTTTTAAATCTTTTCCTAAAGCTGTAAAAAAAAAAATGTATGTAAATCTGGCTGGTCATTAAGCTTTTACTTATATGTTTAAAGACTGCTTCTGCCAATAAGACTTATTTAATTCCTGACCTTGATAATCCCTTTCTCTCCTCATTTGTAATGTGCAAATAAATATTGACATTTTCTCAAAGAATCATTTAATTGTAAAATTCGCTAAAAATCTTCTCTTTGATATATGTAAATTTGGGCTTATTTGTTTAATAAATCCTCTGTATAAATGTAATCATTAGAATGAGTGAAAGTTTTGATATATTTGTCTAATAAATTCTCCATGTGCATGTTTTCATGCTCGTTTTTTTTTACATAAAAAATAGGGGGTCACACTACACAGTCAATCTTTTCTTTTTTCTTTCAAGCTACATTGTGACTTAAGCTATGTTAAGATCAATAACTTTGCAGATTTTTGTGGGGATTTCAAGAATCTATACACACAAGCACCAGACAAGATGTGACAGTAATATTCAGTGCATTAGACAGATGGTAGATTTATAAATGTGTAAGTTAGATTCTGGCAAGAAAAAATTTCTAGCACAACAGTGAACCAAGTTGGCTTAGTTCTGGCACAAGGTCACTATTATTGAGCACTAACCAAGGCTCAGGCTCACCACTCACTAGTAAAGGTCAACAAGACAAGCTCACAAACCATTACCTATAACTCCATTCCGAGGCATCTTTGTTGTTTACTAAGCTTAGTTTGGTACAAGGGCACAAATATGGAGCACCCACTAAAAATTCCTCTCACTTAATAATAATGGTCAACTAGATCAACTCACTATTATCGTAAGCTTAGGTAACAGTCCAACAAGCAAAGTAGAAACAACAAAATGGGGTCACACATCCAACATTCACTTCTCACAAGCAAAAATGCATCTTCAGCCCACCAGCTCAGAAAATCTTCTGCCTTTATAAGCGAAAAATAACGGCTTTGGTTCATCATTCAGGGGAGGGGAGAACATTAGCATAGATTCTAGTCATTGAAGTAGATTTTTGCTAACTACTTTTTGTAATTTTTCTTTGGCAGATCACATACAGAACACAAACTTTTTTTCGGAGTAAATGATTATCTCTTTCATTACAGTTTTAGATATGTTTATTTGTCCCTGTCTGAAGAAGGCATCTTTAGTAAATACTTATATATATATGTCTACACCGGGTAAGGGGTTAAGCTCAGCACAGACATCAAGTGGAACTTGTACATATGATCTCTCACTAAAGATACTGGAAAAATGGTCAGTCCCTTATACAGCTCCAGTAAGTACTTGATTCCCCCTGCTATCTTAGAAGAGCCAAATCAGGCCAAAAATTGAGTACTACTGCAACATATCCAATCTTCACTTTTCAGCCTCAGTAGAGTCGAAAAGTGATTCTGCATCCTTGTGGGTGATTATTTTCCAGCCTAGAATCACTTTCCCACAGATGAAATGTTGCAAGCTTCTTGCTGCTCTATGTTTATTTTCTTAGAAAGTGTTTCAACGAACTACATTCATTTGTTCCACCAGTTCTATCATTCACGTCTAAGAGCTGCCATGCCATACACATTATAGCGAACCACCCTAATTCCGTTTGTATTCCATTTTTGAGTTGAAAGTTCCATTTGTGAAGCTTCTTTACTTGAACCGCTACTTTGTAGAACCAACTCCCAAGAGCATGCTTTCCTAATCAATACAATCTTAACCTGTTCAAATCTAGGGTTAACCATTATCCACTCCCGTACTTTTTTTTTTATTTCACCCCAATCAAGGCAATAAAGCCACTAAGATGCAGTGGGGGTGAAAGAAAGATGCAGTTAATGTGAAAGAAAAACATAATTAAGGAAAGTGAACAATAATAGAAAAAGAATTAAGAAGACAGAAGATAACAATTGGCATTGCATTTAAATTTTTTAAAGATCAAATTTAGCTGGAAAGCAAGAAGCTGGAAGAGATTTCCACAGGTGAGAAAATAAACCGTTAGAATAGAATTTACAGTTACATCTAATAAAATGTAAAATGATGAGATCTTGTACTGCACTTAGATTCATTAAGTCTAGGTACCATAGAGGAATCCCCATAGACTGTACTTCTTACTCTGTAACCCTCTACCTTGAGTGGCTCTTGGGCCTTCTTGTACAGAGTGGACATCATCATAAAAAAAAAATAAAATGTATCACTGTTGTCTCAATTTTTCTCTTCATCTCTGAGTAGATTGTCCAGCATTCACTACCATAAAGGATTTTGATGTTACATAAAGGATTGATGTTACATAAAGGATTTGATGTTACATAACACTTCAGCACTCGGTTTCTGTAAATTCTAAAAAAAAAATTGGGGGGTTTAACAAATTTTTATTTTTGGCATATAGAGATATATTTTTTTTTTCTCCTCCTAAAATTTGTTTAATCTAAAAATAGATTTTGAAAATGACACATATTTGAACGTATAACAAAGTTACACAGCAAGTGTAGAAGGTTTTCTCTTCTTTCCAGTGGATAAAGGTATCTTCGGGGATGACCCAAGCCTCAATAGTTCTCTCATGAGTTCCCCTCTGTCACGCCAGAGGTACCAAGACGCAGCCCAACAACCCAAATATGACACGTAAGTAATTCTTTTCCACTTTGCATTGTTTGCACATAGACGCTTTGTCCCATTTTTCAATGACCGTATTTGATCCAGGTTTTTTTTTTCTCACTAATAGAATTCCATAAATCATCAAACCATATAATAATTATCAGTGTGTATTTATTTGTTGGCTCTCTGATTCCTCAATCCAAGCCCCTAACCATTATTCCTCCGTGCCACCTCGGTTCAACTTTCAGTAAAGTTCATTACATTCACTTACATGCTTGATTCCCCACCCCCCAGGTATGGATAAATAACAGGATAGACCAGGTCCTATAGCCTTGGATAGCAACTGATCTAGGAGGACAACTCTGAATTCAAAACCTGAATGCCTAGTGTATATATTGAGGGTGACCCACGCCATATTTCATGGTCTGTCAGTCAAGAGCTTGGGGAGGAGATAGTTGCTGACAAGCTATCTGAAAGCCCACTGAAAGAATCATGAGGTAGAAGAATCAAAAGTTTCTTTCTTCTGCCCACTCCCCACTGAGGATTGAAGTAGTCATAAGACCGATGATTTATTTATATATTTCCTGTTCCATCAATATTGGGAAGGGAGGTAATCAACTTAAGTTCGTAAATGTATGAATGATTACTTCCCTTCATTCTTTTAATACAAATAAATATTTATCTGCATTGAGACAAAATTACCGAGCAAAAAATTAAACTGTTTAATTAATCAGTTCCTTTACTTCCTACATTTCTTATAATGCAGTCTTATTTGTTCAAGCATTTCATGTGAAGCACTCAGATACCTTTGTCTATTAAGTGATCGTCTTGCTTCAGTGATTAGTTTTTTACAGCTTATCAACCTTTTGCAGGTTATTTAAAGCAAAAATATTTTTAGATTGTAAGTTTTTTTTTGTTTTTTTGTTTTTTTAATAAGATAATAATAATGATGTCCTGATACAAGACCTACTAATTTATCCATAGCTGGGGTTGGGCTGAAGAAGTGGATTCATATCTTTCCCAATGGTATTTGTACATAAGTGATTATAGCAAACCTAACTGGAATTGGAACTCGGCTCTCATATTGTCAGTTCCGAGCCATTATCCATTACACCAGTCGCACGTCTAGCATTATAGCACCTGGTATTCCCAAGCAGTCATTCGTCTAATTACTGACCAGGTGTAGCAAAAGAGAAAATCACCTACCTCGAAAAAGAGTTTATGTTTTGTGCACCATGTCAATACCACTTCGCTGAAGTTTGTACCGGTAAATTATGTTGGCTGGTGCAGTTGAGGGTGACACATTATCTTTAGGTGTGACATTTTGCCAATATACTGCTTCCATTATGGAACACTGCTTTCTAGCAGCAATTCTCTTGACACTGCAATGGCATTGCTTGATTATGCCATTTCCTGATGGGACATACACGCAGCGAAATTGGAGATAGACTTCCAATGGCTCCTTCTCCGAACACAACAAACATGTGTCTTCCACAACAGTTCCATTTATCTCAAGAGACAGTCTTACAGGGAGGGCCAGGAAGCAGTGTTCCATAATAGGGGCAGTATATTGACACAACGCCACCCTTAAAGATAATGATCACCCTCAACTGCACTAGCCAACATGATTTATTGGTACAAAGTCCGACTAAGGGATACTGACACAACACACAAAACACAAACTCTTTTTCAAGGTGGTTGATTTTATCTTTCACTATGCCAGGCTCAACATTGCTTAACTTCAATGATTGTATGAGAACTGGTATTTCAACATTCACACACAAAGGCAGAAACTTTTGTGCGCCTGAATAGTGGTAATAGGTTTGCTAGTCAATAAAAATATTTCCAGTTTGCATTTCCCCCATTATAGGCATTAACATATCCATGTATAGTAACGCCTTAATGCACGGACAGAAAAGAATAGCTGAAAGGAAGGAATGTCAAACATGCATTATTCTCAAAGAGATTTTATATACCACTGTGTCATACAAGCAAATATATACAAATATATAAATACTTGTAACAAATTTGTCTCACATAGAGAAATTATAACATATGAATAAAACAAGCAGAGTGGAAAGGCAAGAATTGTAAAGGTCTTGTTATATTTTCCAAAAGGAAAATGGTCAGGTTGGTGGTATGTTCTGTGAACTTCAAGATTCCATGTGAGTTCTTCTATTGTCCCTACTGCTGTAGGTTTGAGATGACGTTTATCACCTTCATAGCCAATCATCATTCACCTCTATGCATGCTAAATAGTAACTCTCATCACTTAGCAGACATCATGGGACCCTCATGATTTCGTCTTAACCAAAGGGAGATAATTGCTCTTCACATCCTGACAGTGGTTAACGATCTTCTAATTTTATAGATTTTATAAACCCCAGGAACATTTACTGTATTACAGCTTAAAAAGATTTTTTTTAAGTTGTTAGAAACTCTTCTTTATTCACAATTCAACTTTCCCACACACAATTTTTCAGACAAAAATACACTACAGGCAAAAAGTTTGGGAGCCACCCTGCATTTCTCAAAAAAAAAAAAAATTAAAGTGTTTTTGTATTTTTTTTTAAAAATAAAAGATAAAATTTCACTAACTACAGTATATTGGCTTTTATTTTGACAAAATTAAACACTAAAGTATAAAAAATTATCATACAAGAGCATCATATTTTGTTTTCATCAATAAAACCACCACCTGCTTTAATTACTGCTTTACAAATTCTTGACATTGTTTCCAACAAACATATCACCTCTTGAATTAATGGTTTTATCTTTAATTCAACATTATTTCTTATTACCCTAAACAATGTTTGTAGATACCCGTGTTTGAGTAGATGCCCTGTTTTTATTTTAAACATTATATTCACAGTGCTTAAAAAAAAAAGACGTCTATTCATACAATAATAATAGTAATAAGAAACAAACATATTAAGTGATATTGTTGTATTTCATTTTAAAGATGAGGAATTGACAAAATAATTTACTAGTTATTTACACTATTTACAGCGTTTGGACTGTTGTCCTCATCTTTATTGCCATATTCACAACGTTTCAGCCATTGTACCCTCCGGCCTTCTTCAGGTGATATACATCAGAATTTCAAACTGAACACTTTATTTAATCCACAGGGGTAGATTGTTCTAGTTCCACATGCCATGCCTTATTTTTTTGGAGGGGGGATCTCCGTTTCAGTTAATTCCCTTTACTAACACAACTCTCCAAGTTTTTGTTTCCTCTGCTGTAGCTAGGTAATGAACTCACAACTCTTTGGGTCAAGTCATTTTTTGGATTACTCAACCAACACATTTATCCACTGGGGACATCAGTGAGTGAATTTTTGGGACTTAATGTTTCAGCATCATTTTTTTTACCAGAGCTCATATTACAATTTTTGTTATTGTTGTTTTTCTGTAGCTCTCTGTATTACTGGTTGCCATATTGTATTCATGTCTATGCTTGGCCAGCTTAGGAGATTTTTGTGGCCTAGCATATGTGCTGATTCCTTAAGTTTTCATATCTTCCAGTGATGTTCTCTGTCTATTATTTCAACCTCATCCCACAGAGGGCAGTGATCTCTCTTTTCCTTCCATATATTCTCAGCTATGCCTGTTTTTTCTATTTCTCCTTGTGTCATGGCTTTATGGTGTTCCTGCAGCCTTATCTTAAGGAGGCAGCCAATTTTTCCTTTATATTTCTTGCCACAGCTTTACGAGGTGGTGTACACACCGTCCTTACTCGTGTTATCCTCTATGGGTGGTTCAACTTGGAAGAGATGTCTGCATAGTATTGAACAACTCCTGAAGGCTAGAAAAAAAACAATAACAAAAATTGTAATATGAGCTCGGATAAAAAAATAACTGAGACATAGTTTATAAGTGTCAAACATTTACTGATATCCACAAGGACAACTGACCCAGTGGATAAAAGTGTTGGTTTAGCAATCCAAAACGTGACTTAAGTAACCCAAAGAGTTCTGAGTTCAATACATGGCCACACCAAAGGGGAAAGGAGTTACAGTACCTCATTTCTGAAATATAGACAGACTTTAGTAGTTGTTATAAACACAACAATAGCCAGAGAGTACCTGGTGGAAATGTGTCTATAATAACATCTATAATAAGCACAATGATAAAAATAGTTTGAATAAACTATAGAGAGTCTCTTATCTAAGAAATGAAATGTAAAATTATCAAAAGCAATACAAACCTACTGTGATGTCACAAAATCATCTGATATTGGATTTAATGGCTCCAAAGAAAGAAAAAAAAAACAAAAAACACCAAATTGGAACTGGATATAGATGTTGGTTAAGCATGTGTAACTGTCATCTAGTGGGCACATGTTCGATCAGATAATGAAAGAGTATATGCTGGTTCAAGAACGAGCAAGAACTGACATGCCAGGGACAAAATGAGGCAATAATCAACAGGTAGCCTATATTAACAAAAAACAATGGACACCTGAAGATGGCTAGATTGTTCTTGTCCAAAACGTTGTCTATAATATCTAAGAATGGTTCTAATAATACACTAAATTATAAATGATGTTCAATATAAATTTTGTATCTTCATTTCACAATGTTACTTTGTTTTTTGGTCTTATTTGAATTTCCTCAGTTTTTTTTTCTCTCACTTCAAAAGGAACCATCTGCTGACTTATCAAACAGAGACACTTGAGATCGAGATAAAAGCACGACTTCCCTTTCTATGTGGGTGTCCATAGTATCACAATGGTACAACTTTTCTTTCAGTGCCACTAAACATTATAGATCTAAAATAAAGAATAAGCGAGTTACGCAAGTTCTGCTGAGAGCTTCTTCCTTATGCAGTGACCCTACAACCACACCTGCTCCTGAGACTAATTGATGACAATAATTCTATAGTAGTGCAGCTGGTTTCTTTCTGACTCTTAGATAATTCCTAAACTTCTGCATGACTGTCATGAATCTTGTTCATAATGACAGATTTTTATCAGGTGAAGCAATATCAGCCATTATAATTTTTATCATAAATTTCTTTCATCTTAATTTCCATTTTGTTTTTTTCTGATAGTGTTAAGAGTAATATTATCTTTATTTTTTTATTAGATGATGCATTGTCAGCCATTATTCATGTTTAACTTTTCTCGCATTGCCACTAAACAGCACAAGTAGGAAATAAGGACTAAAGTAGACAAGTTCAAAATTTACAGAGAGCTTTTTCCTTTGTTTCAATCTATGCTTTTTTGGAGGTTGATACAATATTATTTTTTTACATTCAAAATGTATGAACACTGAACGTTGTTTTGGAAGGTTTATTTTGTTTTTTATACCAATACAAATATGTATCCTTCTTGTGCAACAGAGTTCATAGCACATAGTACATTGTAACAGAGAGAGAGCAAAACTCCTTCTTTGTAGTAGGCAGTCATCCTAATTAATTCCTTGGTGATTAATGGAGTGAATCAGGCTGTCCCGTTTTCTGGTAAAAGGGTAGAGAGAAGTGGCCTCAAAGCCCTCTTTTCCCTGGTTTATATTATGGTTGGGGAGTGTGGTGAGTGCAAGTAGGATTATCTTTTACTTTGGTACAGGGTCTTTGATCTTTTTTACTTATCCAAGTATCTGGTTTCAGAAACAAATTTGGCTGATTGAGCTGTCCTTAAGAATGCTGGTGTTGATGTTAATGTTTGTGTTAAGGAGATAATATGGAGGTGACACTTTTCACAGTATTTAAAAAATATTATTGTTTTATTTTATTTATTAAATTTACTCTACTACTACACTTTCTTGGTTGTGATTTAAAAAAACAATACTTGTTAAAATTTTAGAATAGTTAGTATGCTATCTTGCTATCAAATTTATTCCATGAAATCAGTTCCCTGTTCAAAAATTGACCATGTCCTGCAAATGTCTCTTATTCCTAATTTGTCTTTTATGTAAAATTACTGTATATACTTGCATGTCATGCAACTTCTGAAGCTAATATTAAGGGTGCCACATTATACATGAGATATAAAATTAGCGTATGTACTGCTGGCTCTGGCTATGCCATTGACCAAACTATATATCCATTTACTTCAGTCAAATTAGCTTCAAAATTAAGTCTTCAAAGGTTGCATGATACATGAGTATATTCGCTAGTTATATGTGCACTTTTACAAAATAAGAAATCTGACAAAGTTACAATTATTTAATAAAAAACAGCCATTGTAATTCTTCCAATGTATGGATCTATATGTTATTAAACACAATGTTAGCTATTCTCTCTACAATCTTATTACTGGATTAGAGAAGTGTGGTAGTGTCTATTGATCCAGAGTGTTCAATAAGCAATAGAATAAAACAAGCACAAGAGGTGGCTGAAAAGTTCTATAACTCATCTGCTTCCCAAAATACAATCAAATGATTTAAAGCTTTTTTTTTTTTTTTTTTTTTTGTCTTCTTGGTTGAACTGAAAACTTCATAGCATCCTAACCAGATAAAATAGCAATAGTGAAAATGCTTTGTCAAAAAAAAAAAAAAAATATATATATATATATATATATATATATATATATATATATATATATATATATATATATATGATCTGAAAAATCATCATAACAACCAGAGGCCACCAACCTGCCTCATCATCCTGCCAAAAATAACCGTGTTGTTGGCAGACCATCATCTGGACGGAGAAGGCATATGGTGCTGCACAGGGGAGTTGTAGACCATGCTGACCCAGTCAAGAATACAGTCCATTTGTCATATATGCCTGATAGCCATCAAATCGTATATTGGTCTCAAGAGTCATTTTAGCAGACATGGATGGTGAAACTGAAGTCATTACAAGTTTTGCAAAGAGTGAAGAGGCACCTCTCATCTAAGTAAGATGTGGCAACCACAAAATAAATATATATATATATATATATATATATATATATAATGGGCATCTGGCCAAGTGGTTAGAATGTTACCTTTCTATGAGACCCAGGTTCAAATCTCACCATGGTCAATTTGTCAGGAAAATGACTTCTTGATGAATTTCAATAAAAGTGTACATTGTTTATTATCAATATATATATATATATGAAATTTTCCTTAAATAATACTTAAAAATAAAATTTAAAAAAAATGGGAGCTGGTAATATACATACTTATATCTGATATGAAAAAATAATTTTAAATAATTTAAGTAATTCTATTATATTTACTTGATTTAAAAAGAAATATAGTCTATTAGTAATTAAGAGTAAAAATATTTTAAAATGTAGTTAAATAAAATGTATTCTAACCCAAATACCCCGTTTACAAAGTATACAAGTACAAAAAAAAATGCCCAAAAACATTTTGCCGTTAAAAACGAAAAAAGAAAAAACAACCCAGACAAGATGTGTTTAACAGATGTCAAAATTCATTGAAAAAATATACCCTTACTCTCCGTAAACTTAACCTCTTTTTCGAACGTAACTCATAATTGATACAACAATAGTTAATAAAAATGAACATGCTACCACCCCTGTCTGAATGATTAGATTTCTCTGTATCCTTGGAAACAGGAAATTATGAATTTATATGTGTGTTTAAAACTCAGTAAATTTAAAAATAAATTATTCCAAAATTCGCTTGAAGATAAAACAGAACTAATGCTTTTAATTTAATTATATAATTAAATTTGAAGTTTGTAGCTTCAGGTTTTGAAACATGGTTATTACTGTGTAGCGAAGAAACCATATTTTAAATCAGTTAATTTATAATATTTATGCTCTGTAAATTTTTTGTAAAAAATAAAAATATCAATAAGAACACCAGATTATATATCTTACTGTTCTTTTATATATATATATATATATATATATATATATATAATCATCTAGAGTCAAGCCAAAGACAAAATGGAGACAGGAAATAGAAATTTCTAGACTTCAGTTGATAATAATGTATACTTTTGATATATATATATATATATACTTGTATACATCACCTTGTGTACTTACTATTATTTACAATGTATTTATTTATTGAAATTTTTTTCCCTGTTTTATTGTTAGATCAGTAATTCTTATTAATTTCAACATTTGTGCACTATGCCTTGAATTAATGTAATATCTGAGCAGTGAGTCACTCTGCTGCCATTTATGAGAAATCTTATCAGAGAAAAATATACTGGAAAGCCCATATGTTTCTCAAACATTCAGGCCGGCAGATGAAAAATAAATAAAAATACTGTTTTAATAAATAAACAGAATATGGGTATAAACTAAGAATAATGTTTTATTTATATATATAAATATATATATATTGAATTTGTAGGTCTGGTGTATTGGGTCAGTATTATGAATCCAATGAAATAAATTATTACCATGAAATATTAGTGTTTGACCCTTTTATAGTATAGTCTTGCTCTGTGATATAGAGTTCTACCTGGATTATATCCTCTTGGGAATATATATATATGAAAATTTCTCAGAATTAACCTGTAGAAAAAACAATATTTATAAATATAAATGACAATAGGAAAACTCTATCTAGTAGTTGCTGACGCGTTTCAGTTCACATTGGACGAAACATGTCAGCAACTACTACAGTTTTCCTATTGTCATTTTTTATATATATATATATATATATATATATATATATATATATATATATATTACAATAAACGTGCAATCAATTTACAAATACATGAATTATTCACCTTTGCATTAGTTTTGTGTGAATAATTCATGTATATATATATATATATATATATATATATATTTCCAAGAGGATATAATCCAGGTAGAGCTCTTTGTCATACACAGAGCAAGACTAAAGATATATAAAAAATTAATCGATTTAATTTTTTAATCCAACATTTTTATTAATAAAAATCAAATAAATAAAATCATTTATTTTTTTAGAAATTGCTTTGTTTACATTTCAGATAGGAAACTGAGCAGATATGACTTTTGAGAAAATCTGAACAAGTGAATGTGCATTCTGGTAAATAAATCCTTTCTGTGAAGCTTTCTGTAGCCTAATGGTCAAAGCACACCAAATCAAATGGTGGCTTCTACTGCAAAGGGGACACAGGCTCGAATTCTGTCGGAGGGCACATTTTCTTGAGTGCACAACCATGTTGATGACATAAACTCTGTTTAAAATAAACAAAATGTCTATTCAAAAATGAGTATCCACTAAAAAAAAAAAAGTAATTAACTTACCAAAGATTGTTCATGTTGAACAAACCTGTTAACAAATAACTTACTGGAGAATAACATATTTAAGGTGATAAAGTTTTGTAAATAAAGTATTCAATATTAAGAAACAGAGCATTGTCAATCAAATAGATTTATCTTACCCCTACCATGCAGGTTCATGCCTGCAAAACTGTTTGAAGTTGAACTTTTTATCAGTTTTCTTTCTTTTTTTTCAGGTTACTACATGCAAAACTCCGTAAGTATGATTTTTCTATATAATACTGATCTTTGTATGTCTGTATATGCTGAAGCAGTGCATTGTATCCAGAGGAACCGAAATAAGGTACCCCTAAAATGCACTAACTCAAAGAATAGAAAACAAAAAAAAATCAGGTAATTTGCAACAGAATGATAAATAATATTGTGCAGTCAGCATTCACACCAAACTGACAAAGGACAAAAAAAATTTTTTAAAGGAACACCTTATAGAGATATCAGATTAATGTACCCTTAATATTAACCCTTGTATATTAAAGAGCTATCAAATTAATGTACCCTTAAAATAGGCTTAAAAAAAAAAAGTCTACATGTTTTGCAATTGAATAACATTCTAAATTCTAAACTATGGGAAACCACTCTACTCTCGTTCCCAAGAACACCTGGTAATTTACAGATAATAGATAAAAGGTAAGGGGTGGCATGATTGTCTACCTACACACCGAAGAGAGAAAGACTATGCTGAATTCAAAACCCTGCAGAAGGCAACTAGAAAACAACCACTGTCTTCACCCAAGTTATCATGGGAATTAATAAATACTTAAGAGAAGGAAGCTGTGGAGAGCCTTAATCGCCTACGTCTTGAAAATAGAAAAGTATCCTGAATTGAAAACCCTGCAGAAGGCAACCTGAAAACAATTTGCTGTCTTAAAATGGAAGCTGTGGAGGGCCATGGTCGCCTACATCCTGAGGAGAGAAAGACTATTCTGAATTCAGAAGGCAAACAGAAAACAATTTACTGTCTTGAAAAGAAAATGAAGCTGTGGAGGGCCATGATTATGTACTGAAAAGAGAAAGACTATTCTGAATTCAAAACGCTGCAGAGGGCAACTGCAAAACGATCCACTGTCTTTCCCAATTGGGAATTCATGGGTAATAAAGAAAAGGAAGCTGAAAGGAAGGTCACATCGTTTTATCCTGAACTGAAAAATTGATCATGGAAAAATTTGTTTTTGTCATTTACATATTTTTAAAGAAATCACAAATTGTCTTTGATTAATAACACAACCAGAACTTGGACCATCACTGAAAAGTTTAAGTAAAAGAAATTGGAATATTGGACATCATACGTGTGAAATGCTTTACAAATGTTAGAATTTTATGGTCTTATTACTGTTAATAGCCTTGGCACTGGGGCCATTCTTGGATGCAACTCTCCAACATTTATTTATTTATTTTATTTTTTTTACAAAGATGCCATATTAAAAATAAATATATTACATAGGTATCTACTGAAATACCTGTTATACACTTTTACTTTCTTGATGAAGCTAAACCAAGAAAGCCCACTTTATTTGAGAGCCTGTGTGTTACATGTCTCAAAAAGTGACCCTTTATTGTATTTTACTTGACAAAGATACCAGTTTACCTTCTATTTTATTTTGCTTTCCTCTCTTTAATTTTCTCCAAACCCTGGTAATTTATGGTTCACTCACTGCATACAGAGCTTGTATTGTAAGTTATTTCTGGTATGAAATCTCTCATATTTTAATTTCATATAAAATAAAAAGGATATGTGGTCATCTCTCTTTTTTTTCTTTTCCCAAGGAGACCGAAATGTAGCCCTGGCTCGTCATTTGAGGGATGCAGTGAAACATGTTTACGTGTCAGCCACAAAAGACCTCAATTCCAATTCCCAGAACCTGTATAAAACACAGGCAGCCATCCAGGTAACGCTCAAAGCACTTTGACAAATTTTTTTTTTTTTTTTTCCTCAATTTACCTACATTTTTCAGACCATTGTCCTCATCTTTGTCATATTCACCATGTTTCGGCTGTTGTATGCTTCAGCCTTCTTCAGGTGATTGGAATCTGAAACTAAACTCTTTATTTTGTCCACCAGGTTAGATTGTTCTAGTTCCATGTGCCATACTTTTCCCAGGTGTCTCAGTTATCTTTAACTCAACTCTTCAAGTTTTTTTTCACCACCGCAGTAGCCAGGTATAGAACTCGCATCTCATTAGGTCAAGTCACTGGATCCAACCAACGCTTTTATCCACTGGGCCATGTGATTTTTCAATTTATTTTTATATTTATTTTTTTGTGCTTAGAAAGTTGTGCCTCCGAACAGGAATCAAATTTGTATTCTCTCCCCTATTTACATATGTATAATTGTGTATTTAGGCAGTAGTCACTCTTTTTACATGTTTCATTAAAGACATCTGATAAGGTACTGTGATTAATCTTTTTCAATTTTTCTTGTGTTCGTATAAGAATCTTCTTTTCGAGACATAAAATGTGTAAAAAAAAAAAAATTGTCCAAATATTCTGCATATCCAAGCACTTTTAGTCGTTATGAAGTTTTTTTTTTGTTTTTTTTAACTGAATGTGTAAATTTTTTTTTGTTTCTAGAGAGATGGGAATGTTTTTTATTCCAAACATGGTCAGCATATTGTGGCTGTGTTCATAGTTGATCTTATTGAGTATTGGCTTTTCCTTTTTTATTATTAGTGCTTCCATAATATTTTTTTTTTTTACATGTGCATGAGGCTATTATACAAGTATTTTCTACATATATATAAGCATTTGGTCTAAAGATTGCATTTAGTCATAAAACTAACAATTACCATGCAGTGTTGATACTTATGTTCATATTGTCTATATCTATAAACACTCTATTACTGATAGTGAATGCTGTTCCACCTTAAATATAGAAAATTTCAAACATATATATATATAAAAACAGCAGTAATAAGGATTTCTTCTTTTTTTATTTTGCTCAAAATACAATACAAATTCAGGTCCTTACAAATATAGAACTCAATATCAAGAAAAAGACCAGTATTAATTAATAATAAAACAAAATTGTTTTTTAATCTGTACTCCAACTTTCATGGAAGTTTTATCCAATCTTCTGCTGATTTCATTATGAAAATCTACTGATGATTGGATGAAAATTGGAGTACAGTTTAAAAAAAGATAAATGAACTATTTTAATTCTGTTATATGTGTATAATATATATTAACAAAATTCCCCCATCATATTCAAAGAAATGGCCATATCTATAAATTATAAGACTTTCAACAAATTCAAGCAATTTAAAAATATTCAATGAAAAAAAATCAACCCTAAGAAACAGCAGATATTCAAACTAGAATATAAAAAAAAGATAAGAATACAAACAAAAACAACAGAAAATGACATAGAATTTCATTCACCCCCTCCTCCCTATAACAATATAATAAAAACAAAAATAGGCAAAATATCCTTCAAACTGATTGACAAACATTTTCCTAAAACTAGCAAATTATCAATAAAAGTACCATCAAAATCAGTTACATGGATAACATTGAAAAAATAATAACCAAGCACAATAAAAAAAATACTCAGTAAGAATAACAATTGCAATAAAAATAATCATAAGCAGAATAATACCATCAAATGTAATGGTAGAAACAAAGAAAATTGCCCACTTAATAACAAATGCTTAATCAATAACATAATATACAAAGCTACCTTAACTAATACTACTAGCACATATGAAAATGTTTGTATAGGTTCTACAGAAAAGACTCTAAAAGAAAAATATTATAACCACAAAATGTCCTATGACAGAAAAAATACACCAACAAGACAACCCTATCAAAAAACATAGGACCCAAAAAGAAAAAAATATCCCCACCAAAATCAAATGAGGAAATGATAAAAAGAACAGCCTCATACAGCATTAACAAGAAAAACTGCACACTATGCTTAGAGGAAAAATTATAAATATTTTTAGAAACCAAAATAAACTAATAAATAAGAAAAATGTAATAATGGGTAAATGCAAACATAAACATTTTCCATTTAAGCATTAGTTATATATATATATATATATATATATATATATATACATGAGATCTAAAATATTACAAACACTAAACTTTTCTGCTAACACAGTTTCATCCAATGAAGTTTTCGTCAGGTGATGAAAAGGTCAATTGTATTGCCTGTGGAAACTGCTGTAGTGGAAAAGGTTAGTGTTTGTAATATTTTACATCTTAACTTGCTCTAGACTTTCTTTTTATTTATTTATATATATATAACTGTATTGAACATTATTTTTAAATATAACCATTTCCTGGACAAGATAAACAGTTTTATTGCATGTGTCTGTGTGTGTACATATATATATATATATATATATATATATATATATATATATATAAATGAATTACTATTTTTAGATATACTCATTAGAAATAGAAACAACCACATAATCACAGATATCTACCACAAACCTACAGATACCCAAAAATATCTTCATTTCAAGAGCCATCACCCAAAAAGCTGTGTGAAATCCATCCCCTGTTCCCTAGCATGTAGGGTTTGCATTATAGTGACCAACAAACACCTCAGAAAAGCCCACCTTGAAGAAATATATAGAACTCTAAAAAAAATGAGCCTACCCCACAAAAACTAATAAACAAAAATTTTGAACTAGCAGAAAAAAAACACCTCTAGAACAACTACAAAATCAAAAATGACAATAACTAAAACAGCAGTAATGTGTCACAAAAATTCACAAGCTACAGGGTGCAATTAGGAAATAGTTGCCATTTTATATTTTTTGTATATTAGGTTCAATTGGGCACTGTCTACAAGAAAAAGAGCACCATGATACAATTCAATCTGCCAGAAAATTGGAAATGCCATCCTGTACTGCTTGGCATTCATGCTAGAAACTCCAATACAAATATTTCAGAGTGTTTGGGTGTCAATCTGAAGACAGAACAGAGGATTCAGAAAGAGTTGAATGAGTCTAATGGTGATTACGAAGGTACAACAGCTCAGAAAATTTACTCCAATCGTTCTGATAAGAAAAGAACTCCCAAATTTGTTGGTGAGGGCCTCAGACTCAACACAGAGGCCTACATCAAGTGCCTTGAGGAGGTACTGCTGCCCTGGCTCAAGAGGATGGCTACTGGAAGACCCTATGTCTGGCAACAGAACTCTGTATCATGCCATACAAGCAGGAGAACCCAGTCATGACTGTCAGACAATTTCTGCAAACAAATCACCCCTTACATCAGGCCACTTAACTCCCAAGAGTGCAATCCCTTTGATTATTATGTGTGGGATGCAGTTGAGCAAGATACCAATAAAACTCCTTGTAATACCAAAGATGAACTGAAGGCAAGGATTATGGTAGCATTCACCAACTTAAACAAGAAGACTCTCCAGAAGTGTTGCAGGCTGGGGTTGAAGCCAATGGGGATTTTAGTGAATAAATTTACTCTTCATTATTTCAAGATATTTAGTGTAATTTAAGTAAAAATATCTTAAAATGAGATGTCAGTGTTATTTTCATTTTTGCATAATTTAGATAAAAATTCATCCATCACACACACACACACACATATATATATATATATATATATATATATATATATGTAACTATACTAATTTCGAAAAACCTTCAAATTTTTGTTTTGCCAATAATCAAATCAATCTCGAAGGAAAAAAAGGTTTTAAACAAAAGAGCTAGAAACATGAGAGTCTGTCAAAATATATCGCACAGATACAGGTTTAAAGCCCAAAGAAAAAACCCCGACACGAGTAAATAACTAACAAAAGAGCTCGATACACCCGTAGAGCAGAGGTTTATCTATCTCTCTCTCTCTCTCTCTATATATATATATATATATATATATATAGAGAGAGAGAGAGAAGAGAGAGTCTGCAAAAAAAATGTATACACACTTCAAGAAGGGAAAAACTTGTCTTTCATAGTTTTATCAAATTGTGATAACACTGTTTACTGTGGTATATTTTCTATTGGCAGCCTTTAGACAAGACATGTGAAAATGCACGTGCAGCAATCCTACAAGACACTTTAGTCAACATTGCTCAAACAGTAGTTTGCCATACTAATAAATGTCTGGAAGTTAAAGGTGACCATTTTGAGCATCTGTTATGATTGTAGAGTCCAAACATAACTTGTATTAATCTCTGAATAAATTTAGTATTACAATATATATATATATATATATATATATATATATATATATGACATGTATAGTTATAGGATACAGGTTTGAATCCTGTCGGAGGACGAATATTTTCTGTGAAAATTTCTCGGACATTCAGGCCAGTAAATGTTGTTTAATACTGTTTATTATAAACAGAACATTTACTTAAATACTTGTATCTATAAAATTAATGTATAAACATAAAAATGTCTTAAAACATATATATATATAATTTTTTTTCCTTTCCTGAAGCATGTATACATATTTTTGGCAGAATCTGTATATAATACAAATCTATTTAAGAGAAAATGAAACCTCAAGATGAAGAATTGTTTTGATGACTGAACACAGACACCCCACTCAGATAATTAGAGCTGTACAATAAATAAAACTTAGCAGTGTGTCATTCATTATTACATTTGTCTGTTGTGACCTTAATCTAGCTCCAAATTATGTAACTCACCATGTTTTGTTCTTTATTTTTTTTTTTTTAACCTCTCTTCTTTCAGGATGTTTCCCACAACATGCGCCTGCTGACCAATGATTTGTTTCATATCCAAGACAAGATTGATATCATTACAACATGCAACTTGCTCCCCACCATCGACATCACATTGCCATCCAATGAAAATTAAATCGAACTGCAAGGTGTCTACGGTGGAACTGAAGCCGTCTTTTGACATTCCATTTCTGCTGGTGATGATCTCAACTCTGATCAATTTCTAACATGCAAAATATTTCTTATGCAAATCTGATTCTTAGCTTTGATATTTTATATTCTTTGCTCCAAAGTTATTTCATGTGCAAATGAAATTGAAGCCATTCTTCCTTCAAAGCGCTTTAAGGTGCAAATGAAATTACCTGGCTGACTTTTTCCAGTTACAAATGTAATTAGAAATTAAACATTATACATCCTTAGTTATCTTCCTTAGTCAATACCTGAGGAATCAGGTCTGGTTTAATAAGGTTGCAGGAGCATAACCTTCTCTTATATGACTTAATGCTTAGTAATGTCAAATTGTCCTCAAGGTATTGTTTCAGTGACTTCATCAACTATTCAAAGCTTTTTGAGTGATAGAAATGTACTTTAATATTACTACTGATATAACTGTACCACTGCACATGATCCTATGAGAGAATACGACAAATAAACTATATATATATATATATATATGGGTTGTAGATTAATATTCTTTTGTCTTTTTTATTATTATATCATTTAGATTCATTTATATTATATATATATATATAAATATATATAAATATTCTTTTATTCTTTGTCTTTTTTTATTATTATTTCATTTAGATTCATTTATATATATATATATATATATATATATATAAAATGAATAAAAATGAATTTAAATGAAATAATAATAAAAAAAAACAAAAGAATATTAATCTACACAACCCAGTGTGTCTGAAGATTTTAATATTTTTAATTGTTCAAAATAATATATATATATATATATATATATATATATATATATATATATATATATATATATATATATAATGTATATCTTAGACTGATGGTGGTTAATTGAATAACAAAATAGTAAAACATTCCTATATGATTCATGTTTGTATTTTGAAACGACTTCTTCAGAGTGACTAGTAATTAAATATAAAAACGACGATTTTAAAAACAAACGTGGAAGAAAACTGGAGGATGTCAGCTAGATTATGCCTCTCATTGCATTCCGCACTTGAAATTTGAAGTTAAACCTCCCTGCATCTTCAGCATTTCTCGTGACGTCTAACTATAACTGACGTTTGTTAGGTTTCATTCAGTTCCCCCAAGTATACGTGACCTCATCAGAAAAACATTATTTAGTCTGAAGAAGGCCTTTTTGAGGGATGAAACAGGTCAACATAGGATTTCTTTTTCATTTTGTCATTCACTTACCCACCACATGTCAAGAAGGAAAACTTAGATTTAAGCATAAGTAACTGGATTACATACATGCATACACATACATACATTCTCACACACACACACATGCATCATCTGATATATACACAAGTGAAGGTGCTTATAAGTTCTCAGTCTGGCCAATAAAAGAATCAAAAAGAAATATTTAATAAAATAACCCACACTTTTCTTTTGTTTGATCAAATATTATTTTCTATGTTGTTTTACACAATTGTTTTCTCCTTTTGATTTTGATTTGCTTGTGATTTACTGATCTGTGGATGAATTTCAAACAGTGTTTCTGTTTCCAGTTTTATTCACTTCAGACAGAAATTCAAATTTGCCTTTTTTTTTTGTTGCAGGGAGGGGGGAGAAAAACGAAAAGAAGAAAATTTTTCAACTGTTTTTTTTTTTTTTTTTTTTGGGGGGTTGTTTTTTTTACTGAAGAAAGAGAAATTTTTCTGTTGTTGTAAAGAATTTTTTTTTTTTGCAAACCTCTTTCTACATTTGAATAAATTATGAACAATACCACTTAAATAAAAACCATATTGATAATATTTCACAAAAATGATTTCTTTGAATTATTTGACTATTGTTTCAACTCATGATATCTGTGAAAATTTCAAACTTCTATTTGGATTTTTTTATAAATCCTAATTCTTAATTTAGTGATTGAATTTGTTTCATACAATTTCTACAACTTTGGAGGAAAAAAAAAAGTGACTGAGCAGTACACTCAAGAATGGATCTCAAGTGCCAAGGGTATTATTAATAATAAGACCCTGGGATGATAGCAATAGTGGATCATTTAAAAGTTATGAGGTATGAATAAATGCTTTTATGAAATAACCATTTAAAATCCTCCCATTGCCACGTTAAATATATGAGCTTAACAACTTAAAAAAGAAATATTGTAATAGTAATCATAAGTATGAATGCAGGTTGTTTGTTAAAGAAGTAAGAGGGTACAAATAAAAAAGATTTAAAATTGACACCTTTTCCATTTCACTGAAACAGCCATTAAACACTTCTATTGTCTCTTTCTTTAATTCTTTCTTTTTCTCATTGAAACCAAGTAGTGTCTTTTCCCTTCATTCTAGTTAACCAAAAAGGGAGAGTCCCTTATTTATGAAGTATTGACAGGACATAACATTCATGCAAACTAAAGAAGGGAGGGACATGCACAGTTATAAGATGATTGTTTATTGCGATATTTTGTTAAACACATATCTTTCTTTACATTCTTTGATTTTCTCAGTGAAACCAAGTAGCGTCTCTGATATGCCATTTCCATCTTCACTCAGTTAAAATGGAATAGTCCATTATTTATGAGGCATTGGCATGGCATAATAGTCATGTGAAATAACTAAGGAACTAACTCAGCAAACAGAGGACAAGCAGAATTCTATAATAATTCTTTCAAATGTCTGATTCTCCTGTGTTCCTCCCTGTCTAGTAATTTTACTTCATTCTACAGGAATTAATGACAACACTTTTCCCTCCATACATGATCAGCTATACCTGATTTTATGGCCATGCCCCTAATTACAGCTTTTTGATGTTCTTCCTGCCTTATTTTTAGTGGATAGCTATTAGGTTGGTGCAAAAATAATGACGTAATAATGTCGTTTTTTGACGTATTTTTTAAGGTCAAAAAACGACATTATTACGTCATTATTTTTGCACCAACCTAATAGTTTCACTTTCTTATTCTTTGCCACAGCAGCAATTGATTGAGTCAATTTATTAACACTTTGCAGGTTATTTAAAGCCAGAAAATATTCTTAGATTGTAAGAATTTTTTTTTCATGATAATAATGGTTTTAGTGATACAATTTTACTAATCAACCCATAGCTAGGGAGAGAATAGGTGGAGTCATTCCTTTCTTAAGGGTATTTGTGTTTAAGTGAATACAACCAACCCAATGGGAATTGGAACTCTGCTCTCCAATTAACAATTCCGAGCCATTATCCATTACACCATCCTCACATTCATGCTTACAGCACCTGGTATTCCCATGTGCTGAACTGTCCACAAAGGGTTGATAAGCTGTAAAAAAAAAAAAAATAAATAAATAAAAAAGCAAACTCTTTCAATGAAAGGTTCCTGAAAGTTCATCAATTTTCCTCTTCATCTAATTAACCAGATGAGTGATATTATAGTGTTCATTTTTGGCATCGTAATAACCTCTGAAAAGTTCCAACTCTCTTTCCCATCTTAAGACTTTCTCAGATCTTTGTCTCTCTTATTTTTCTTCTTTATGCCCCCCCCCTCACCTTTCTGTTCAATGTTCAAAAGTAAACAACATGAAAGGAACTTTAAAAATTCAATGCAAGACAGAAATTTTGCAACTTGTGGGTCATGTTCTAATAGTACCTGTCAAATCTTTTTTTTATTTTTTTTTTAATAGTTTTTCTTTGATTTTTGTATTCAGTATAAATAGATAATGATTTGGAAGCTTACTCCTCCCGCCCTCCATTTGTAATGGTGCCATGCATTATTTCAAGTGCTATTTGAAGATTTTATTAAATCTCGTGCTTAGTGGAAGGAAGGGAGATTAAGTTAGAAAATTGCTTGGACACTTAATAGGAATAGATAGGGTCACTTATCATCCGGTTCACACTCCTCCCCAATGTCTTGAACAGAAGTAGAGGTTTATCGCTTGTTTCCTGTTTAGGATTGGGCTCCCCCAATTCTTTCTAAAACATCTTCAAATTTTCTCCCAATAACTGCTTGCATCTTAGTAGCAGTATCACCTTGCCTGGGGGGAAATGATTTAAAAACAAAAAATTCCAGGTCAAGCTTAGTCTGGCACAAGGCTAAACAAAAGGAGATTAATTTTTATGAAAGAAGATTGTATTGCACCAGTCTTCCAATTATTTTATGTTTAAGATGATGATTTCTAGTCTTCATGTCTTTAGGCAAGTTTGATGCGTGACTAAGGGGTCACTGGAGTCAAAGTCAGACAAGTTTTATCTATTTAAGAAAATATATGGCATTTTGCAAGCTACATTTCCAATGAGACCAAATATTTACACATCTATTATTCAACCATAGTTTTGGCATCTGTCTATATTTCTGAGATGAGGTATCATTTACACTATTTACATTATTCAGACTATTGTCCTCATCTTTGTCGCCATATTTATTACTGTTGTTGTACACTCCAGTTGTTATACACTCCGGCCTTCTTCAGGTAGTTGGAATGTCGAACTGAACCCTTTATTTCACTCACTGGGGTAGACTAGTTCCATGTGCCATGTCTAATGGATGTCAGTTATCTCCTGCGTAATTCTCTCACAATGCCTTTATCCACTGTCCTTACTGGACACATGGCACAGTGGATAAAGGCATTAGTTAGATCCAGTGACAGGACCCAAAGAGTGTGAGTTCAGTACTTGGTTAAGGCGGTGGAGAACTTGGAGAGGGAATTAAGCAGGAGATAACTGACATCCATTAGGCATGGCACGTGGAACTAGAACAGTCTTCCTCAGTGAGCAAAATAAAGGGTTCAGTTTGACATTGCAACCACCGGAAGAAGGCCAGAGTGTACAACAACTGAAACGTTGTAATAAATATGAGGACAATAGTCTGAATAATGTAAATAGTGTATAAAATACCTCATCTCAGAAATCAAGACAACTACTGAAGGATCGGATAAATATGGCGACAAAGATGAGGACAATAGTCTGAATAATGTAAATAGTGTATAAAATACCTCATCTCAGAAATCTAGACAAATACTAAAGGATCGGATAAATATGGCGATGTGGCACCTTGCATTATTAGAAATATTCATAGAAATATGATTTAATTTTTTTTTACTCGGTTTACTAAACAGGTTGTTGATTTTTTTTTTTTAAACGGAAAATAATTGAGTTGAAAATAATTCACTAAGATTGTACTTAGACGATCCTAAGGGGAGAAGAGGAAAGAAGAGAAAAGGAAAGAAGGGAAGATAGAAAGAAGGAAAGAGAGGTCAAGAAATGCAAAAAGCGGTCATTAACAAAAAACACGTATCAGAAAGGTATTTAGGTCAACATCTTGGCCGATTTTGAGAGACAATGAAAAGAAATATTATTTAGAAGGGAAAGTCATTTTGATAAGAATGTTGGTCAAGCGCATGACCGACTTTTGCGTAGAAAGACTCATTATCAATTTGGAGTAAAGGGAAATTTTAGAACAATGGGAACGAAATCTTAATCTGGAGAAAGGGAAATTTTAGAACAATAGAAACGAAATTTTTTTAATCGGAGAAAAAGTGTCTTTTGGGTTGAGGGGAGTGACGGTGGAACTATATACAGATTCTGACCTATTAAGAATTGGAAACCCATGATAACAAAGTGGGGACATTTTCAATGTAGATAATTAAGATTTTCTGACTGTCGGGTCTGACAAAAACAAGAGGTGAAAAAACGATTGTCTCAGCTCACAGATGGCGCCAATATTCTTCCCTGAAGTCACATCTAATTAGCGGCGGGCTGTTTTGACAGAGCCCAAGTGAGAAAAAAGCCAAGATTATCATTTTTCAGACGTGCAAAAAAAAGGCCAAATTAGATTTTGTTTTTTTAAAAAGAAGAACGATGTAACCACGCCCAAAAATAGGAGAAAGGATGCTCGATCAATAACAATTGGTCGGAAACGGTCACGTGATCTGCGGAAAAGAAGAGAAAGAAGTGCTCGATCAGGAATCATTGGTCGAGAGCGGTCACCTGACATACGAGGGACCGGAAAGATGGGTGTGCGCCCCCCACCAAGGGCACTGTGAGGAAGTAGGGGTGAAAACAATAGGATAATGAGAAGACAGAAATAAGGCAGCTATTGGAATTATTGAGAAACCCCTGACGCGACAGACCCACCCCCGGTTTGCTGCGGCGCCAATAAAAGCAGGGCCCCAATCAACAAAAAAATCAGTTCAGCCCCGGACGGCAGCGAGAAGAGATCACCGGACGACAGAGAGTTCTGGCTGAGTTGGCGGCAAGAAATCCTTCCAGCCCAAGTCGAAGACAAGAGAACTTCCAGCCCAAGCAGACCAGAGAAGTTGCAGCCAAGTCGAAGACAAGAGAAGTTGCAGCCAAGTCGAAGACAAGAGAAGTTGCAGCCAAGTCAGAAGACAAGAGAAGTTCTATCTTAGTCGACCGAAGAAGAAGAAATACAACTCAAGTCGAAGAGAAGAATCAACTGCGAATGATCGATAGAAATTAGCCCCAGTGTCGAACTAAACCACACTCCCATACACAATTCAAAAAGAGTAGGCAACCGAAATCTTTAGGTTGTGTGATAGAAGCTTGTGCCATAGTCCACAGAGCGGTCGGGAATTGAGAACAATTTTTCTTTATGTAACGGACATTAGATATAAAAGATTGTCACCCTTTTTATCAGTAATTTTTTGTCTCGTGAGTTTTTCTTTCACACCCCCGCCGGACTCAACTTTGTATCGGCCCCAATCCCTGGTTGTCTAAGATCTAAACACAGCGTGGGTAGACAGACCGGAGATCGGTACAGTTGCTTTTAGTGACCAGGTATTGAAGCGAGTCGGAAAGGCGAGGCTGGTGATCATCTAACCAAGGGGTTGGAGCGGCACGCTTGGAACCAGGAGGAGCGACCAGGAGGAGCGACGTCCACAGTTGGCGCCAGAATTGGGCCAGGTGTGTAAACAAACAAAGATGAGGACAATAGTCTGAATAATGTAAATAGTGTATAAAATACCTCATCTCAGAAATCTAGACAAATACTGAAGGATCGGATAAATATGGCGACAAAGATGAGGACAATAGTCTGAATAATGTAAATAGTGTATAAAATACCTCATCTCAGAAATCTAGACAAATACTGAAGGATCGGATAAATATGGCGACAAAGATGAGGACAATAGTCTGAATAATGTAAATAGTGTATAAAATACCTCATCTCAGAAATCTAGACAAATACTGAAGGATCGGATAAATATGGCGACAAAGATGAGGACAATAGTCTGAATAATGTAAATAGTGTATATAATACCTCATCTCAGAAATCTAGACAAATACTGAAGGATCGGATAAATATGGCGACAAAGATGAGGACAATAGTCTGAATAATGTAAATAGTGTTTCATCTCAGAAATCTAGACAAATACTGAAGGATCGGATAAATATGGCAACAAAGATGAGGACAATAGTTTGAATAATGTAAATAGTGTACATAGTTTCGGCTTCTTATAATTCATAGCAGTCATTTTCCTATTACTCATTGACCCTCAGGGAATAGTGCTCGGATGAGCTACATTCCTTGGTTTTGCCAGGCCTAGGACCCACCATGCCATTTACATTCTAGCTAACCCCCCACATTCCCTCTGTATTCCATCAGTAAGTTCCACTTGAACAACTTCTTCCCATAAACCACTGTGTGGAACCAACTCCCAAAAGGATGTTTCCCCAATCACTACAATCTTAACCTGTTCAAGTCAAGAGTTAACCATTATCTTCCTATTCATACAAACTGCATCCTAATATAACCCTCTACCATCGAATGCCCCCCCCCGGGTCTTGTACAGGGTGAACCTTACTCTAAAACAAAAATTTTACAGTGGTTTTTCTCAGTTGTTCAGGCTTATGCCAAGTCAAGAAGCCATCAGTTGTTCTGTAGATATTTTTATGGCATTCTAAATCACAATTTTCAAACTTAAGCATATATAATTTTTTGTGGTAATTTTGTAGAAGAGGAATTCTCATTATCATGTCCTTTGCTATTTTGACCAGCATGCTCATCTTGGTTGTTAGACTCACGTTTCGACCATTGCATCATCCAGCCTTCTTCAGGTGTCTGTTGTAATCTGTAACATCTTAGAACTGTAAACAGCAATATTTAAACATTCATTTTTCAGAACCTATTGCCCTCAATAACTTAAGCTTATGAAATTTTTGTTGGAATTTTCAAGATGAAGAATTATCATGATACGCTTTCCTCTTCGACCACCAGCATGCTCATCTTGGTTCATATACTTAGAACATTTCAACTGTTGTATCTCTCAGATTTCTTCAGGTGTCTGTTGTCCTACTTAATAACCTTATAATTTTTAACCAAGCCTGTTATTTAATCATTGATGTCAGATTATTCTCAATTCATTTTCCATGTTAAGAAATATCTCATATCAGTAAATATTCCCAGTTTGCTTGTCCATTTATTTCACAAAACCAGTAAATTACATCTCAGTACTAAAGAACCCAGGGATTGCTATCATGACCACCATTGAATCAGATATGTTCAATCACCATTTTACTCCCCAAGGCCATGTGTCAGACACCTGAAGAAGGCCAGAGGATATGGCAATTGAAACATAAGTATGGAAAGATGAAAAGTACAATGAGCAAAGCTTCTGAGAATTTTCTTACTAATTAAGAAAAGAAAAAAAGTAACATTAAATCTTTAGCCCAAAATAATTTTTGTTTTCTGCAAAAAAAGTTTGGGATTGCCATCTTGACAACTATTGAACCAGATATGTTGTCAAGGCCATGTGTCTGAAGAAAATCAGCATGACACCAGTATCAAATCCCAGTCATTTTATATTAACAATAAAAATCAAGCACAAACTTTTGCAATGATCTGATAACATTATCCAGATGTGAAATGAAAAGAAAAATTGAAATCATCCAAACTGAAGCCATTCTAATATCTCATCTCAGACAAGCGTCTTAAGAATTTAGAAAACCATATGATGTTCAAAATTTCAATTTCAAACACCAAAGTAATAATTATGCTTGGCAAATGTTTAAATTGGTTGTGCTTTCAACCAGAAGGCATATCTATTTTGATGAAAGTTTGTGATGGAAAAATGTGAAGCCAGCCAGAAACAGACAAAAATTGATCCATTTTTTTCTTGAAAAAATAAACTTGACAAAATCTTAAACAAAGCATTTAAAAATATTATTTGATGATATAAATGTTAAATTTCTTTTGAAAAAAAGAAAAAGATTTTTTTTTTCTTTTTTAAGGTCATTTTTTTAATACAAAAATTAGGGTGTCACACTATACACATGTAATTTTTTTTTAAGAACTTAAAAATTGGTTAAATCAGTGTGTTTCCCAACCTGTTTTTTTTTTTTTTTTTAGCATTATGCCCCAAGCAAGGC
Source organism: Acanthosepion pharaonis (assembly GCA_903632075.3). Lineage (NCBI taxonomy): Eukaryota > Metazoa > Mollusca > Cephalopoda > Sepiida > Sepiidae > Acanthosepion > Acanthosepion pharaonis. Next base: position 98,527 of record CAHIKZ030005607.1, read on the forward strand.
GTGAAGCCACAAGGATGCAGGGGGGGTTGCAGAAGATTTGGAGCGAGAGCAGATAGGAGTGATAGAAGAAGGGATGAGGAGAGGGATAGTGGATAGATCATGGTAACTGGAGATGTCGATTGACATTACATTTGAATAGTTGGAGATTATAGCTCTCAGGGAAACAGTAATAGGGAAGGGTGTTCCACAGGCGAGAGGTGCGAGATATGAAGCTATTGGAGTAGAAGAGACGGCTACATTTAAAAGTTTCTACGGTGTAAGGGTGGGAGCGGGATGCCAGCCTCATAGGGCGCTTGAATTCATGGAGTCTGGGAACCAGTGAAAGCAGCTCAGCAGAGCAATTACCATGAAAGTATTTGTAGAAAAGACAGAGAGAGAGAGGACGGGCGCGTCTGTGAGAGAGTGACTGTAGACGAGATGCCAGATCAGGGCCAATTACATTACATATATGGATCTTGTCAAGAACTCCAAGGTAAACAGAAGGTGCCCCAGACCATATATGGCAGCAATACTCCATGCAAGGGCGAATGGTTGATTTGTATATTTGAAGTATCGATTCTGGGGAGAAAAAATTTCCTGGTTTGCACAGAAAGCCAACTTTCCTCGAGGTGGAAGAAGCAATTGACTCAATGTATTTGTTCCATCTCAGGTCAGCAGTCAACATGAAGACCGAGCAGACGCAGGGAGTTGCTCTCAAGAAGTTGACTATCAGACATTCTAATGGGGGGCTGGGAAGGATCTCTATGGTGATTAATAGAGAGTAGTTTAGTTTTGAGGTGTTAAAGTTGACCAGCCAATTCCTGCCCCAATTAACAACCGATTGGAGGTCCATTTCAAGACACACGGCCAGGTTAGTTTTTGTCACCGACACTAGATTTGTTTTTGAGGCAGGGAGTAAATTGTAGTGTCATCCGCCTAGATGCCAACTTGGGAATCTATGGCGTCAGGAAGGTCATTGATGAAAATAAGGAATAGAGTGGGGTCAAGGATGGAGCCTTGGGGCCTATGACCAAAGCGTGCCCTGACAAATTTCAGGTTAGCCACAGAAATTTTATAATTGGATATGTGTTGAAACTTGACTAATGCATGGAATAATAATGCAACACAAAATGTTTAGAACAAAATGTATTGAAACTGTACACAATATTTACATATAGTCTTTTGTATATTCTTTGGGAAGACCGTTCCTGGAGAAAACTTAGTGGGCAGAGTCTCTGGAAATCTCTTGATTCCTGTCCTCATCTTCCCGGTACCAACCATATTTATATGGTTGGTACTCCACTATGCAAATTAGGTGGATCCTACCACAACAATATGTAAAATGGAAGTAATTTTTTGTAGTCTGATAATTACATGGGCCACAGAAAAATTCTGGGTTCAAAGTCGGCCAAGAGCTAAAAAAGGGTTGGGAACTACTAGGCTAGATTACCAGTTGCACTATAAACCTGTAAATTTTTTCTGGAGGTGTTAAAATTCATGCAAAAATTTTCAGGGGTTGTACTATACATGAAATTGACTTATACACAAGTATATACCAGGGCTGTGGAGTTAGAGTCTTGGAATTGGAGTGGTAAGTAATTAAGGGGTCACTGGAGTCAAAGTCAGTAAAACTATACTGACTCCGACTCCTGTTGAATTTAAACTTTATGTAAAAAGTCTTACATAAAATTTTTATTGTTATTTCTTCTACTGTATATTTACTATTTCCTTTAAAAAAATTAATCTCAATTTCTTTTTTAAAGTCATTTTATTTTTTTGTACTTATTTTGTATTTGCAAAACTATATATGTAAAAAAAATCTTACATTATAGAATATTTTTTTTTTATGTCTTTTACATCCTGTAAAAGATTATATTTCAACTTCTGTTATAAAGTAGTTTTATTTTTGTTCTGTACTTATTTCTTATTTGCAAAGATATATATATATATATATATATATATATATATATATATATATATATATAAGACTCTGGTAAATCAAATCGAGTTCTCTCAGTCACTGTGTGTTTATCTAAAAATAAATACGCTTAAATTCACCTTCATCCCTGCCATGTGCCAACAGCTTAGTGGTGGAATTCCCTGACTGATGCCAATTCAGTCGTGTTTCGATCCTAGCTAGAGGCAACTGGACGTCTAGCCACACTGATGAGCTGTGATACAGTAAAACAGTCTGTCTGTGAATAACAATATATATACATATATATATATATATATATATATATATATATATATATATATATATATATTGTCATCCACAGACAGACTTTTATATATATATATATATATATATATATATATATTTGTATATCTAGACAGCAAAGAAAAGGCTAAAAATAATGGAAGCCTTATTAATAAAAACAAACAAACCAACACTTAATAATATTAAATTTGAACATGGACATAATATCTTGACTGTGTTTTGAAAATAAAAAAAAAACATTTTATAAAACATACATACAACAAATTATTTCTTATTTTAACAGTTAAAATATAATCCTTGAAAATGGCTAAATGTGTAGCCAAAAGCACTTGGATAAAAAGAACATTCGAACTATTTTTATATAATTTATCATCTGAAAAGAAAAAAATTATTAGATCGCATGAGAAGTTGTATAAAAAACTAAATAAAAGTACCTTGTCTGTTGTTTTCAATTGAATGTGCATATATATATATATATATATATATATGTGTGTGTAAAAAGTCTTACATTATAGCATTTTTATTTCTTCTATATCCTTTGAAATATTTTGTCTCTACTACTGTTAGAAAATATTAAAGAATGAATAGCAATGATATAAAAGCCACAATATCTTTATTCTTTGATATAAACCAGTTATAATGATATAGGCCTAATCAAGTTAGGAGCATATGTATAGGTTTTATGAGATTTGTAGGCCATAATCACTTGATTATATAAAGAGGAAATTGGAATCGGGTTTGAGGTGCTAAAAATAGAAGTCAGATTTGAAGGTTTTGTGTTCTGACTCCACAGCTCTGGTATGTAGAGTATTCAATTATCAAGGATGTTGAATTTTACAAAAGTATTTTTTTTCAACCCATATCCCTATAAGTGTCTGAATAAGTGAGGAAGTACTGTACAAAATCTATTCAGGAAATGTTCAGCTATTTAACATAAAAAAAGGCCTACCTATAACAAAGGCACCATAGTCCTCTTCAAAGTACCCTCCTTGGAATTTCACACACACACATACCAATGTCATTCCACATTTCATCTGCAGCAAAGTCTTCCTTCAACATTGCCATCAACTGCCTCATTACATCTTAATCTCATCAATGTTGTTTCAGTGATAATTTTAACCTTAGCCAGACAGCATGGGCAGCCATATCTGAACACTAAGGTGGAAAGAGAGGTTTATAATAATTTGCCATAAAACCTTGCATGTAATGTGAAGAATCAACTTATACATTGTGAATGAAAGAGTCACACAGTATGCAAGCTCAAGCTTACAGCTACATCATGTTGAAATACCACTTAAGTTAAGCAATGTCAAGCCTGGTCAGTACTGAAATGGGCAACCACTTGGGTATACCAGATGCTATAAGCTAGGATCTGCAGGTGGTGTAATGGATAATGGCTTGGAATTGTTAACCAGAGAGCCTACTTCCAATCTCAGTTGGGTTCATTATATTCCCTTATGCACAAATACCCTTGGGAGAGCTATGAATCCACCTCTTCTCCCTCCTACTATGTGTTAATTATTAAGTCTTATTTCACTAAATTATTATTATCTCAAAAAAAAAAATTCTTACAATCTAATAACATCGTCAGGTTTTAAATAATATGCAAAGAGTTGATTAGCCATAAAAAATAAATCAGTTAATGGCATCTCACTGAATAATCCTACAAGAGAGCATCTATGCAGTAAGGTCCCCTCTGATTGATTGTCATGTTACATCAAGCAGCCTGTTCTCAAGATATTTAAAATGGAAAAATATATGAGAGGGAGACTACCTACAATCAAATAAGAATTGGGGTATGTAGATTAAGAAGATTGTATTGCAACAATCTACTTAGTGGAAGAGTCTTGCTTGCTTTGAAAATCATGAATCAAAATCCAGCCTTTAAGTTCAGTTCTAACTCCTGACCACTTTTTATATAACTAACTTGAAACAATCATACTTTTATAAGAACATTTCTTAAATATGCACCACACGTATAATGGCATTAACTGTGTAAGTCGCAAATACTAAAAGGAATCAATATGAGAAAACTATCTGAAAATACTGAAACCCTCAACATAATGTCCTACATTAAATAAATATTTTTATACCAACACATATAACACCTACAATAGATCATCCACAAAACATACCTTTACCCTGAAAGTCTAAAATTATGTACAAAATATCTGTAGTTGAAACCATTAAATTGTATACAAAATATTTTTTTTTTTTACAGTGAGGTTCATCCTGTACAAGGGCTGGGAGCCACTCAAGGTAGAGAGTTACATTAAAAGGTAGTTTATATAGATAGGAAGGAAGAGAAGATAATGGTTAAACTTAGACTTAAACAGGTTAGGATTGTAGCAATTGAGGAAACCTTCTCTTGGTAGACAGTTGTTTGTTAGAAGAAGCTGCACAAGTGAAACTTACATCTCACGAATGGAATATGGAAGGAATGCAGGTGGTTTGCTTGAATATAACTGGCATGGGGGTCCTAGACATAAAAGTTACGTCTGCTAGAACTGATGAATGTAGTTCATTTGAGCACATTCCATGGAAATAGTAATAGAACAGTGAGAGGTTTGCCACATCCCGTCTGAGAAGGAGAGGTCGGAGGATTGAAAATAATTTGTCACCTACAAGAACCCGGAGGCAGTTTTGAACTCTTTCAAGATGGAAGGTGATGACTGGGAAGCTCCTACTCAAATATGACTACAATATTCCATTCTCAGTCTGATCTGGCTCTTTTAATGATAGAGGGTAGCATGAGGTGTGGTACTGGAATTGTACAAAGACCCAACCATTTTCCTGCATCTATATTGAGGGATCATGTGTATGAGTTCTATTTGAGGTCAGGAGTGAGTTTATGGACTAGTAGTCTCTCAAGGTAGGGAGTTTCTCCAAGGGGACATCTGTTCATTGTAACTAGCAGTAGTTCGGGGTCTGATAGGCAATGATGGAATGTGACTAGTTTGGTTTTCAAGGTATTGAATGTAACCAATCAGTCTTTCCCTCACTGTGAAGTTAGTGCTAGATCAGATGAGAGATCAGCTGCCAATGTCTAATCATCAAGAGTTTTAGAGGTGCTTCTATATATCATCGTATCATTGCATAGATGTTTACAAATGATCTGAGAATATTTTTAGGCAGATCATTTATGTAAATCAAAAAGAGGGTTGGTCCAAGATTTCACCATTAAATAACCCATAGAGGTTGCTCTGCCGCTAAACTAAAATAACCAAACCAAACCATAACTGACTCGGCTACCAAAGACACGTCCTAATCACCTTAACCCTTTTTTCCCTTCCCCAATTTTTTCTTTGTCAAATTTTTTTAAAATGAAAGATAAGTTTAAAAAAAGCATTAATAATTTGTCAGAATTTTTTTTAAAAGAAAGATAAGTTTAAAAAAAGCATTAATAGTTTGTCAGAATTTTTAAAAAAGAAAGACAAGTTAAAAAAAAGCATTAATAATTTGTCAGAATTTTTAAAAAAGAAAGACAAGTTTAAAAAAAGCATTAATAATTTGTCAGAATTTTTTAAAAAGAAAGACAAGTTTAAAAAAGCATTAATAATTTGTCAGAATTTTTTAAAAAGAAAGACAAATTTAAAAAAAGCATTAATAATTTGTCAGAATTTTTTTAAAAGAAAGATGTTTAAAAAAAAGTACTAATAATTTAATCAAGGAAACTAAAATCTTCAGTCTAAGAATGCATCACTTAAATTCTATGATTGGTAGTTATCATTATTTATATGCTGTCCTCGGTTTTGTTATTAGTATCACACCATTTCAGCCATTGAGCTCTCCAGCTTTCAACAGGTGCTTGCTGCTCTGGGTCATCTTCAAGGAATTTTCAAACTGGATCCTAGACAGCAAACTGAGAACAATCTACCCCCATAGATTAAATAAAGGGTTCAGTTTGAAATTCCCTAAAGGTTACCTACATCAACATGCCCCTGAAGTAGGCAGAAGAGCATAAGAGACGAAATGTGATAATAAAAAAAAAAATGAGGACAATAGTCTGTGTGTCAATAATATATCACTCAACTTTTGTATACTTGAGCATTTTTTTTTTATGTTCAAGATAATGTTTCTTTAAGAATTTGAGGTAATGTCAAAATTGGCAAATGTCCAGTTGGGAGTCTACAGCTAAAATTTAGAATGATGACAAGCTCATGAAAAATTCTGACATTCCATATTTTTTTTTTTTTTTAAAAAGCAATGGTAATGACAGTTTTAACTGTTTCCGTATAAGGAAACATTCAGCTTTCATTGAAAGAAGCAGCTGTAATCTAATTAATCCTGACCAGTCATCTTGATTTCAGTCACTTCTCACCAACGTGGCATGCCTTCCCTCTGTCTTTTCTAAAAATATTTTCATGGCAACTGCTCTGAAGAGCTTTTTGCCTTGGTTCCCCGACTCCATGGATTAAAGTTTGCTACTAGATTGGCATCTAGGTTCCACCCTTTTACTGTTGAAGTAGCTAAATGCAACTGCCACTTCTATGCCAACAGTTTTTTTTTTCTCGCACTTCTCACCTGTGGAATTCCATTCTGTTTACTTGCTTCCCTGATAACTACAATCTTCAAAAATTTAACATCAATTATTGCCATCTTCAATTTTTCTTGAATCCTGTTCATCTTTTGTCCTTTCCTCAATCCTCCCTATTCTACTCCATGTAACCCCTGTGTACTAGTGGCATTCCTGTTCATCTTTTGTCCTTTCCTCAATCCTCCCTATTCTCAGACTTCTCTTTCACTTTCACTTTCACTCCATGCAACCCCCTGTGTACTAGTGGCATTCCCATTCATTTTTTGTCCTTTCCTCAATCCTCCTTATTCTCAGACTTCTCTTTCACTTTCACTTTCACTCCATGCAACCCCCTGTGTACTAGTGGCATTCCTGTTCATCTTTTGTCCTTTCCTCAATCCTCCCTATTCTCAGACTTCTCTTTCACTTTCACTCCTTGTTACCCCTTGTATACTAGTAGCATTTCTGCCTTGTTTGGGGTGAAATGATTAAAAAAAATCCACCAGTGCTAGTTCTGGTTGAAATTTCTCTGTGGCTTCCTTCTGTCTTTTCTATAAGTACTTCCATCACAACTGCTTCAACAAGCTACTTTCACTGGTTCCCAAACTGCATGAATTTAAGCATGCTACTAGGTTGGCATCTCGGTCCCACCCTTTCACTGTCAAAACGGCTAAATGTAGACATCTCTTCTACTCCAACTCCTTATCTCGCACTTCTCATCAGTTTAACTCCCTTCCTATCACTTTCTTCCCTGATAGCTATAATCTTCAAATATTCAAATGTAATGTCAATCGACATCTTCTGATGCCTTGATCTTAATCCCTGTCCTTCTCTTTATCCTTTTCCCAAACACCCATCTTTACTCTTACTTTCACTCTCTGTAACCACTTGTATGCTAGTGACACTCCTGCCTTTCTGGTTGAAATTTCTCTGTTAAAACAATTTTTCAGGGAAATAAGTTTCTCAAGTCCAGTAACTGTTATTGCTCTTTCCACTATTGATAGGATTTTTCCTTTCTAACTTTTTGTTTGAAGCAGTGTGGAACGTCAACATCTTATGTCATTATTCTTCCTTCAAGTTACATGTGCTGTCCATTTTAGTTGATTCTGTTGTTGAAAGTTTGCAAGTGATATGTGTTTCTTTTACAGTGTAACCCGGATATAAGAGAGTTGTCGGGACCGGAGAAGTCTCTTATATCCGGGTTTCTCTTATATCTGGGTTTGGTCTATTTTATATACATTAACAAAGGCTCTAATTTGGGACCAGAGAAAATCTCTCTTATATCCGGGTTTCTCTTATATCCGGGTCTCTTATATCCGGGTTACACTGTATTTAGTACAGTTCTTTGTGCTTCTGTAGCACCAGCACATGAGTTTTAAATCTCAGATATGCGGGTAGAGCATCTGTTATCACTATAGAAAGTGGAACCAATGAACAAAGTTCAAATTTTGACCACATCTGAGATGCCCACATTTGCATTAATTGCCTTAAAAAGGCATCATTTAATCTCTTCTCCCTCCAACTAAGGGTTAAATAACATGGCAGACTTGGTTATCTAGCCTTGATTGGAAATCAGTCTAAGAGAAGGAAAACTCAGAAGGTTTTTCTCACCTGAAATCATCCTTCAAATTTACAAATCAACCATTCATCCTTGCATGGAATACTGCTGCCATATAAAGTGGAACAAAATGAACAGATATGCAACATGGTTGGTCCTGATCTGCTATCTCACAGGCATGCTGTAGCTTCCTTCTGTCTTTTCTATAAGTACTTTTATGGCAACTGCTTTGACAAGCTACTTTCATTGGTTCCCAAACTGCATGAATTTAAGCGTACTGCTAGGTTGGCATCTTGGTCTCACCCTTTCACTGTCGAAACGACTAAATGTAGCCATCTCTTCTACTCCAACAGCTTCTTATCTTGCACCTCCCATCAGTGGAACTCCCTTCCTATCACTTGCTTCCCTGATAGCTATAATCTTCAAATATTCAAATGTAATGTCAATTGACATCTTCTGATGCCTTGACCTTCTTGTCCTTCTCTTTATCCTTTTCCCAAACACTCCTCTTTACTCTTACTTCCACTCTCTGTAACCCCTTGTATGCTAGTCGCACTCCCGCCTTGCTTGAGGTGATTTGCTTTAAAAAAAAAAAACATGGGGAAGTCAATAAGAACCCACTCCACTATTTTTCTTAAGTAGTCATGGCAAAGAAAAGGAATATGCAGAGAGCTGTGACGGTGTCAACATTCTAAAGTTAGATGGTATTAAAAAAATATAATCTCAAAAATAGATCTCCTTTGTCCGCAAAAATATATAAATAGGAAAATATGATTTTAATGAAAGGTTAATTCTAGCTGTCGGCTCTTGTGTACAAGGCCTTGAACCAAATTTGGCTTTGCTGAACCAATTTCTAAAAAAGGTCATGCCAAACTGTCATTACTTAAAGCAGGTTCGTACAATTGAAAAAAAAATGTCACAGGCTCCATTGATCACATGAAATTAACCAGGCGTAAAATACTGAGTATGAGTGAAATATAAACATGTATAGAGAAAGAGGGATAACGAGAAAATAGTGTCTTTTTTCTTTATCTGTGGAGAGTTAAAAGGATTAATTAAAATCAAAGATAGTGAAATATTGGCTGAATAAAGCCATGCTTCCACGAAACTAAATTTTTCATATGCTATCAGTCACCAAATTTAATCTCTATAAACTTACTTTGTGTTTCTGGTAGTTTTTTTCCTCTGTCCACTTGCACAAACTTCTGAAGTAGGTTTCTCACAACTTTCCTCTGTTTCTCTTAAATTTCAATGTGGACTGTGAGTGTTAAATTCTACAAACCGTCTTTCCTCGTTATGAGTAACATAAGATTCACCTGTCAGATACTGAATTTTATGAGAAATTTCTCTGTAATTTTTATTCTCATTAAATCTTCTTCATTTGTCACAGACTTTGTTCACAGCAGTTTAATAATTTGTGTTTTTTTATGGCTTATCAACCCTTTGTCGGTAATTTAAAACCCAGCATATTTTGAATTGTAAGAATAATCCGTTTTTTGCAAGTGAATATTGCATCAAAATTTCTTTGGAACTAAAATTTTTTAATGATACATGTCCTACTGTTTAACCAACAGCGATGAGGAGAAGTGAGGTATTTTCACAAGGGTATTTGATGGCCTGTTCTAAGCAATATTTGCTTCTTTATAAACTTACTTTGTATTTCCAGTAGTTTTTTCCTCTGTCCACTTGCACAAACTTCTGAAGTAGGTTTGTTGCTACTTTCCTCTGTTTCTCTTGATTTCAATGTGGACTGTGAGTGTTAAATTCTCCAAACCTTCTTTCTTCGTTATGTGTCACTTAATTTTCACCAGTCAGATGCAGAATTGTATGAGAAATGTGAGGGGCCACATTGATGGCAAAAAATTAATCTTGGGCTGTAAGAATATAATCTCTCTCTTATATCCGGGTTTCTCTTATATCCGGGTTTGGTCTATTTTGTTTACGTTTATGGCTCTAATTTGGGACCAGAGAAAATCTCTTATATCCGGGTTTCTCTTTATCCGGGTCTCTTATATCAGGTTATACTGTATATATATATATATATATATAGATAGATAGAGAGAGAGAGAGAAGATAGTGTAATGGTTAGCAAGCTTGTCTTGCTAGAACAAAAACTGAAAGTTTGATCCTCACTGGGTGCCCCATGCTTTGGGCCTTGTGCCACATCTGAGCTACGCTTGAAAAAATCATATATATATATATATATATATATATATATATATATATAAAGAGAGAGAGAGAGAGAGAGAGAAATTAATTAGATACAAAGATAGTGTAATTTTGGCTAAGTAAAACAAAACTGAATATCTTGTATGTGATCAGTCACCAAATTTATTCTTATGAAAATTTACTTTTTGAACACCTTTCACCCCAAGCAAGGCAGGAGTGCCACTAGTACGCAAGGGGTTACGGAGAGTGAAGACTGGGTATGGTGTGGGGGGGGGGATTGAGAAAAGGATAAAAAGAAGAACAGGGATCAAGGCATGAGAAAATGATGATTGGTGCTACATTTCAATTTTTGAAGATTTTAGTTATGAGGGAAGCAAGTAAGAAGTTCCATTGTCAGGAAATGCGAAAGAAGCTGTTGGAGTAGAAGAGGCAGTTACATTTAACTATTTCAACAGCAACAGGGTGGGACCGAGATGCCAACCTTGTAGCATGCTTAAGTTTATGCAGTCAAAGCACCAGTGAAAATAGCTTGCCAGAGCAGTTGCCATGAAAATATTTATAGAAAAGACAGAGGGAAGCCACATCACATCTGTGAGAAAGTGACTGAAGTCAAGATGCCAAGTCAGGACCAATCACATTGCAGATCTGTCTTTGGATTTTGTTGAGAACTTTGAGATGATCAGCGGGGGGGGGGGGGCACCAGACCATATATGGCAACAGTATTCAATGCATGGATCAGTGGTAGATTTATAGATAGGATGGACTGAAATGAGATAAACCTTCTGGCATGACACAGAGAACCAGCTTTACTTGGGATAGATGCAGCTATTGATTCAATGTAATTGTTCCACCTCAGGTCAGTGGAAAACAAGTGGTAACTTAGTTCACTCAATACAATGCCCAAGTGACACTCAAGGTAGAGGGTTACTGAATGAGATTGTTGTAAGGGGAGGGATAAAGAGGAATTAAAAAATGAATATTATGAAGACAGATATCAATTGATGCTGCACTTAAAAAGACCAAAAGTGTAGTTATCAGGGAAGCATCCTCTTGGGAGCAGAAGCAACAGTTCTTGGGGAAGAAGATGTCTAAGTGGAATTTGCTTTTTATCAAAGGAACACAAAGGGAATGAGAATGCTTTGATACCATGAACAAGGTATGGTGGGTCTTAGCTGTGAAAGTCCAAACTAGTAGAATTTAGGAGTGCATCTCATCAGAACATTTGCCATAGCAATAGCAAAAGAATAGTGAAAGGCTTGCAACATTTTGTTGCATGGTGGAGAATAATTTGTTGCTTGTGTGGCAAAACTGAATTAGACTCTAGTCTGGATGAAACCAATGAATAGTTTGGTTTTTTTTTTTTTCAGTACGAGTGAGATAGAACGAGATATTTCTTCTTTAGAGCTAAAAGGATTAATTCGACACAGAGAAAGGGAAATACTGGTTGAATAAAATTATGCTTCCACAAAACTAATCAATCACCAAATTTACTATTTTGAAAACACTTCATGGACCACACTAAGTATTCTCACAGGTTGCATATTTTATGTAGGGCTTAAAACAACTATTTCCCCATCATCATTAGCAATGGGTCATATGTATTAGTTCCACTTGAGATCTGTGGTGAACTTGCTATAAATGAGTAAACCAGTTGAGATTGTTAACTAGAGAACAATTAAATATTATACAATGCAGGAGATAGACAATATGCTCTGAATACCCATCAGCTTGTTTATGTTAGTTGCTTTGATGTGTAGCCTCCATATAAGTTTAAAAACCTCTGGACTCTATTTAAAACTACATCCAGCTATAAGGCTGCTGATTGGGAGACTGGAGGTTTCAAGGAGCATGTAACCACCTCTTAATTGCTGTTGTTCCCAGGTCTACTCTGACCTTGGGGTAGCACCTGTTAGGGTCCCAACTATGGGCAAACAGTGAACTGCCAAACTAAAACAAAACACTATGAAAGTGTAGGAATGCATTTTTGTAGCAGAAAAAAATACAATACAGTCGCTCTCTCACAGACTAGCCGTCGCCTCTCTCTGTCTTTTTTACAAATACTTTCATGGCAATTGCTCCGAGGAGCTGCATTCGCTGGTTCCCAGACTTCATGACTTCAAGCACCCTACAAGGCTGGCATCCCACTCTCACCCCTTCACTGTCGAAACTACTAAATGTAGCCGTCTCTTCTACTCCAATAGCTTCATGTCTCGCACCTCTCACCTGTGGAACTCCCTTCCCTATTCCAATTTCCCTGAGAGCTATAATCTCCAGCTATTCAAATGTAATGTCAGTCAACATCTCCAGTTGCCTTGATCTATCCACTATCCTTCTCCTCATCCTTTATTCCATCACTCCTATCTGATCTTGCTCCAAATTTTCTGTAACCCCTTGCATCTTAGTGGCTTCTCACCTTGCTTGGGATGAAACGCTTAAAAAAAAATACATTTTTATAGTAAAAAAAAACAGTAATACATTTTATAGCAAAAATACCAGCAATATATTTTTATAACATTATGACCAGCAATACAGTTTATCTGTAGTTGAAGCCATAAAATTGTGTTCAAAATATTTAGATTCCAGCATTAAGTAACCTATAGAGGTTGATATGCAACTAAACAAAATCATCGACAAAACCAACATGAAAGAACTCTTTCATGACATTAAGACATATAATATCCGACAATTTCTTAAATCAAACTGTATTCCAAAATATAACTTCAACAAAACTAGAGCATAAAACACATATCATCACCTGTAATAATCATATCTACACAAACATGTACATGCACAAAATCTGAGTATCATCTACCATGTATTCAATTGTGAAAGCAGAATAACATATCTTCAAAGCTCCCAAGAAAAATAAATTTTGCCATTAAATGACCCACAAGGAGTTGATATGCCATTAAACAAATCAGTCTTTAGCAATGGATCATATATACGAGTTCCACTTTGAGATCTGGGATGAACTTGCTATATTGAGTAACCCAGTTGAGATTGTTAACTATTGAATCATTTTGAGAACAATTAAGCATTATACAATGCAGGTGACAGACAACATGCCCTGAATACCCAAAGTCATTTGCACCAACTTGGTTATGTTAGTTGCTTTGATGTGTAGCCTCCATATAAGTTTAAAAACCTCTGGACTAAATATTTTATATTTCCCATTTTTTAAACAATATTTTACAACAATGTTTGTTATAGTTAATCAAAATAAATATTAACCATCATTCAAAGAAGAGGATACTGTACATATATTAGGATTGGAAGAGAGTTCACTACTTTGAGATCTTTTTGGAGAATTAAATGATTGATTCAAACAAGTACTGCTCTCAATTAGACTGACTGAGAGCAGCAGACAATGAAAAGTATCTAGGTTCAGTTAAGAGACTGGGTGTAATATTTAATCTTGGTAATGCTGTGATAACCAGGTCCAAATTGTTACAGTTTGGCTGGGATGTTTTCACTCCTCTACTCTTTTTGTACTCTACCCCAGGCCAACACAACTTAAAAAATATGAACGGCCACATTGGTGACAGAAAATTAGCTGTGGGCTGCAAGAATAGAATTAAAGTATAAAGTTATTGAGTATGAATGAGATAGAAACAGACATAGAGAGAGGGAGGGATGCCCAGAAAATTCTTTCTTTTTCTCCGGAAAATTAAAAGGATTAATTAGAAACAAAAACATGGAAATATTGGCTGAATGAAATTATGCCTCCACAAAACAAAATTTTTCATATGTGATGAGCACAAAAAATTGACAATTTTGAAAATACTGTGCAGGCCACTCTGGGTAGTTTCAAGAGATATATGCAGCTCACGGGCCATATTTTGTGCAGGCTTAGTTTTAAAGGATCTAAATTTAGTAATGTGAGAGCGAGAGGTTGGCAAAAAGGATGGAGTGTCAGTAGGTAAAGATTCTTTGCTAAAGAGAATATGGAACAGAAGTAGCATATTTTTTTCTTCAGATGTTATATTGCCATTGACTTGACAAGACTCGACACAGATTTACAAAAAAATTTTGCTTTCTCTCTCCTTGAATTCTGAAGCTGTACAATAGTTTGGGCTTTCTATCTGTCCATTTGTGCTTTTCAATCACAATGGAGTCTCGGCGTTTTTCTTCTCTTTTTTTTTTCAAAAATGCAAAGCATTGTTAACTTCAAGGACTTGACATTGGCTCCATGTCATCACATTGTGAAACATATTTATTTACTCCGTAGAAATGACAGTCTTATATGCATTACACAAGGATATAGTGAAAAATTCTCAGCCTGTCTCATTTCCTAAGATCATTATTAATAATTTTGGTCATAGTGAAATTTTCAGCATTCCCTTGTGTGCATGTGTGTGTGTGTGTGTGTGCATGTGTGTGTGCATGTGTGTGTGTGTGCATGCGTGTGTGTGTGTGCATGTGTGTGTCTAATGTTAATATTATTTTTTTGTCATATGTTCATCTATTATTAACATGAGACAGATCTTAGTTGATAACAGGACACAGTGCAAAGAAAAGTGGAAAGTAACTCAATATTAATATATATATATATATATATATATATATATATATATAATCAAGTAAATAAATATAAATAAATGTACATGCAAGTGTCCACATACAAATATATATATATATATATATATATGGTATCAAATGACAATTGGAAAAAATCCTACATTTTGCCGACGCGTTTCGTCTTCCGACTTTTTCAAGGCAAAAATGAAATCGAAATGTTTTTGTTGTTATAGTTACATTAAAATTCAAAATTAAAAAGATAGACGCTTGTGTCTAAGCCTTTTTTCTTTTTTCCAATTGTCATTTGATACCAATCTGTCTTGTCCACAGAATTCATCTGGGAATTTAACTATATATATATATATATATATATATATATATATATATATATATCCTTAGGTGTAAGTAAAACAGTACTCAATACAAAATAACAGTTATTAAGTATATATTAACAGTATGACTCGGAGTTTCATGCCTCATGCAATCTTCAGATAACACACACACACACACACACACACACATGTGTGCATATATATATATATATATATATATATATATATATATAAGTCTGTATACATGTATGTAATTGTGTGGGTATATATATATATATATATGCGTATGTAAATATATACACACACACATATATATATATATATATATATATATATATATATATATATATATATATATATATATATATATATATATATATAAAAGAAGTGGGTGTGTTTGTTTTTGAGATTGAAAAGTTATTCGAGACATTTTATCCAGTTTCTATATCTTATTTTTGTTCTCATTTTATTTCATAAAATTTGCTGGATTGGAGAAACAAGCAAAGGAGAAAAAAATCATCTCAACACCAAAATAAAATAGCAAATAGCAATATAAAAAAATACTCCGTTGATCTTTTACAGGAAATTAAGGTCTTTATCAATATTTCCCATCATTATCATCATCATCATCATCATTACATTCTCCTTCCTCCTCCTCCTTGTCCTCATGTTTTCTCTTCTCATCATTGTCTCTTTACTCTCTCTCTTATCATCATCATCATCCTCAACATTATGTTCTTCCTCCTCCTCCTTCCCCCTCGTCATGTTTTCTCTTCGCATCATCGTCTCTTTGCAACTCTTCATCATCATCATCAACATCCTCAACATTATGTTTTTCCTTCTCCTCCTCTTCCTCTTTCCTCATGTTTTCTCATCATCATCTCTTTTCTCCTCCTCTTCATCATCATCTTCATCAACATTATGTTCTTCATCCTCCTCCTCCTCCTTCCTCATCCTCATGTTTTCTCTTCTTATCTCTTTACTCCTCCTCTTCATCATCATCATCATCCTCAACATTATGTTCTTCTTCCTCCTCCTCCTTCCTCATCCTCTTGTTTTCTCTTCTCATCATCACCTCTTTACTCCTCTTCATCATCATCATCATCATGTTCTTCCTACCACTCCTCCTCATTATCATCATCATTAACAAATTGAAAATTGTCATTAAGACTTTGGCTTCAACTGAAGGGGATTGGCGTCTCTCAAACCAACTTTCTTTTTTCTATAATTAAATTTCAATAATTTTCGATTGATTACATATCTAAAAACCTTATCCTTCACAATTCAAGTTAGAAGAGAAAATAATGACATAATCAAGATGTTAACATTCCATACTACTTTAAATAAAGGATTAGGAAGGAAATTTATTATTTAAAGAAGTAAGAGGGTGCTAATGGCACTCTCTGAAAGAGACAAAAAAGAGAGAAGGTTTCAGTCCTTTCCTTTTTTAAGCCACTACCTAGCAAGTATTATGAAAAGATCTCTGGCAGAGGTGGTGGTTTAATCTTACAGTAGTTATTTGCTTTGGGTATTTACTTTTGTGTATATATATATATATATTTTTTATCTTTTCACCCTGAGCATGGCAATAAAGTCACTAAGATGCATGGGGGTGAAAGAATGTAAGAAACAAAAAAAAATTAAGGAGTGAGAACAATAAGAACTGAAATTAAGAAGTCAGAAGATCATGATTGATATCGCATTTAAATTTTTGAAGATCAAAGTTGACTGGGAAGCAAGACGCCAGAAGAGAGTTCCACAAGCGAACATTTCTAGAAAATAAACTGTTAGCATAGAACTTATGGTTACATCTCATTATTTCAACTGTAAAATAATGAGACGTTGCCGCCAATCTAGTACTGCGCTTCTATATTACTATAAAACTTCATAAAATTGCGACAGGATGCTAAAGTTAGCGCTCCATCCAATAGACACTACATGGTAGCAGTAGAGCTCAAGTGCTTGCTGGTTCACCAGTAGCATAAAATCAACTTTTCTTTTATTATTTACATAAATGCTTAAGAATATCCCTTGAAAGTAGTCGAGTGAGGTAAACTCGTGCGAAGAAATATTCCACAAATTATAGCATTATAGTTGTCGAGAGATGATGTTTCTGTAGCTGCTGATTTCATTGCTAGCTGAAGTTATTGCCATTTATGCAAGTGTCTTGGTGTCGTTATTGATGCCTTGGGCAGTTGTGTAATGTTGCAGTTAGTTAAGCCTGCTTCCCTACCATGAAGACTTGTCACCAACAACAGCTGGTTCAGATCTGCCTTCGTGGGTGGAATCGGCATTGGCTTTATAGTGACCCAGCATCGGGTCCTGCAAAAACTACATTGGCTTTTTTGATTGGTCAGAAAAGATGTTTATTACTCTAGTATTTTGTAGGGATATTCCGGAAGTTGGCGGGTGGGATCAGCCGTAATTAACATTTGTTTTTGTTATATGAGCTGTGAAAGTCAAAGTGAGCACTACCATTTGAAAAATGGATTTCCAACAGGGAACAATATTGGTATTTAAGAAATCCGGTTAATCCAATGTATCTTTCAAGAGACTATATTTTGGCAAGATCAAAACAAGAAAAACACAGGCTTTCAGAATCCCATGAAATATATTTGATTAAAATAGCTAATAAACAAAAAAGTGAATTGACCTAGAAGAAAAGTGGATTGACCTGCATTAATAGTGAATTGACATACAAGCAAAGTAAATTGACCTGCAGGAAAAGTGAATTGATCTACAAGGAAAGTGAATTGACCTTGAAGAAAAGTGACTTGAGGTGCAAGAAAAGGGAACTGAGCCACAAGAAAAAAGTAGAAGAAAATGAATTAACCTAGAAGAAAAAAATGAATTAACCTACAAGGAAAGTGAATTGACTGCACAAGGAAAGTGAATTGACCTGCAAGCAAAGTGAATTGACCTGAAAGAAAAGTGAACTGGCCTGGAAGCAAAGTGAATTGACCTGCAAGCAAAGTGAATTGACCTGAAAGAAAAGTGAACTGACCTGAAAGAAAAGCGAATTGACCTACAAGAAAAGTGAATTGACCTAGAAGAAAAGTGAATTGACCTGAAAGAAAAGTGAACTGACCTACAAGAAAAGTGAATTGACCTGCAAGAAAAGTGAATTTACCTGCAAGAAAAGTGAACTAACCTACAAGCAAAATGAATTGACCTGCAAGAAAAGTGAATTGACCTAGAAAAAAGTATCTTGAGCTGCAAGAAAAGTGAATTGACCTACAAGAAAAGTGGCTTGAGCTGGAAGAAAACTGAATTGAGCTGCAAGAAAAATGAATTAACCTACAAGGAAAGTGAATTGACCTAGAAGAAAAGTAACTTGAGCTGCAAGAAAAGTGAATTGACCTGCAAGAAAAGTGAATTGGCCTACAAGGAAAGTGAATTGACCTACAAGTGAACTGAAATGCAAAAAAAAAAAAAAAGTGAATTGAGCTGCAAGAAAAATGAATTGTCCTGCGAGAAAATAGTTCATGCTGGCGTGATGAATGTAAAAATTGAAAAAAAGACGTAGGATATTAAGAACATTTGGCTAAATGCATAAAAGCCACCAAACCACCAGCTTTTAATAAACATCATAAATTGAAACGATAAAGTTGAATGTAAAATTACGTGAAAGCTGACTTCTTAATCCCGCCTTGCTTAGGATGAAATGCTTAAAAAAAAAATCATAGACCGTTTGTATAGAGAGCGATTATCCTCAGCTCACAACTTATACAAGTCCCAACGACGTTCCCGATCTAATTCTCGGGGAAGAAACGATGTGTATTGCTAGTACCATCGCAAATTTGGACAGGCAGCGAGAAAATGCACCAAACCGTGCAATTTCAAACAACAACCGAATTCTACGTCATGCCAGAAGGCGGGAAACGCCATTCCTAACAGCGAATGAAGACGGCGTCTACTGTTGGGATAGGAAATACCAACCGTCTATTCTACGTCAGAGATAGAAACTCCGACAAAATGTTTCTTGTGGACACAGGTGCACAAATTAGTGTTATTCCACCTAGTCCCAGTTTTTCAAATAATAAATCTTCAGTAACCCTACGTGCTGCTAATGGATCACAAATCCAGACCTTCGGTCAAGTATCAATGACTTTGGACATAGGCCTGAGGAGAACATTCCAATGGTTATTTACAGTAGCCGAAGTCAAGTTCCCAATATTGGGCGCAGATTTTTGGGCTCACTATAAACTTATCGTGGATATGTCGAAACACTCACTGTTAGACCAGACGACGAATCTTATGAATTATGGAGTTACTTCCACCCTCACCTCCACTAAACTATGCGTCGCCTTGCCAGCAGACAACCCTCTCAAAGGTATATTGGACAAATTTCCTTCACTTGTCCGCCTTTTTACATATACCGAAACGGTGAAGCACCACACCGTACACAAAATTCAAACATTTGGCTCGTCAGTCTTTTCCAAGCCGCGCAGGTTAAGTCCTGAGAAGTATAAGCTAGCGCGCGCTGAATTTCAGCACATGTTAGACTTAGGAATTATCCGGCCTTCGTCTAGCCCTTTCGCATCTCCACTCCACATGGTCCCTAAGACGCAGGAGGGGGGCATGGAGACCCTGCGGCGATTATCGACGTTTAAACACGCAAACAGTGCCTGACAAGTATCCTGTACCTAATTTGGCAGATTTTGCAATTTCTCTGCAAGGTGCAAAAGAGCAAAACTATTTACAAAAATCGATCTGAGAAAAGCATTTTATCAGATTCCTGTTACCGAGGAAGATGTGCACAAGACTGCTATAACGACACCCTTTGGTCTTTACGAATTCTTACGAATGCCTTTCGGTCTCCGAAACGCTGCACAATCTTTCCAGAGGTTAATCGATGAAGCCCTTCGAGGTTTACACCACTCATTTGCCTACATCGATGATCTACTAATAGCAAGTGCCAACATGGACGACCACGTGCGTCACGTAACGCAAGTTTTCGAACGATTAGAGCATTTTAGATTGAAAATATATAATATATGTCGCGAGAATGAAAGGGGGGCAACTCATATCGAGTTATACTTATTAGAAAACCCAGTTTGTTTGTGTGCGTGTGTGTGTGTGTGTGTGTTCATTTATATATGGGATCAGATTTCCTACATTTTTCAACCGATTTCAACAAAACTTCACTTTTTTTGGCAGGTAGTGTTTCTTATTGTCTTGCACGCTTTTTCTTTATTTTTACATTCAGAATGCTTTAAACATTCCATTTACAAGACAATTGTTTATAATAAAATTCTATTCAATCGGTAGACTCATAACGATTGAAAACCATGTTTTTGTTTGAGTTTGACCAATTCGTAAAAAAAAAAACTAATTAAGACATGCGTGTCCGTCAACCTTAAACAATAATCTTTCTCAATTTCATTTTTCATTCTTTATGATGGTCGATACTTGATCTATCTCTTACTGTTACATCCCCGGGCAACGCCGGGCTCTACTGCTAGTATTTTATATTTTTATATTTAAACACCTTTCTCACCTTTTTCTTTGATGTGGGTTGATTCAGATCCGTAACGAAATTGGTAACCAAACGACGTAATAAACGAGCACACACACCGTAACTAACAAAAAAAAGAAAATTGATACTATTGTGGAATCTTCCGCCACAAGCTAGTTAACCCCTGCTAGGAAATGCACTATTCCTGTCATAAGTTTCACCTTCACCATCTTACAAAATATATAACAAGAATTCATTGGTTAATCACCTTCAATCTAGCTTGCTGATTGGTCAGTTCCGACCAATCAAATCACCCCCACGCGACAGATCTATTTTGGCGCCAACTCATCTGAGCCTGTCACGTGGTACAACAAATTTATAAAAACAGAACACGTGTAAAATCCCTTGTGTTTCTTTTCATTCATCTTTCTCCTTGCTACCAAGATGTAATCTTCAAGAACTCCCATCTTAACCTTTGCGGTCAGACGTTAAAGACCATTACCAACATTCACGCAAGTACAAACTTTGAAATCTCTTCTGAACTTTTACCAACTTGTACAATACACAATTCCAAACATGCTAAAGAAACTTTACTCTTCTAAACTACAGTTTAATAATTACTTTCACTTTATGAACTTAGGTACAAATATTACCTAATCTAAGAGACACAACTCTATCTAACCTTTTCACTCAGTGTTCATGCATGTACATCAAATACTTAATAAATTCAATTTTTACGCTTTGAAACAAGATGTTTATGAATCATTATTCTCTGTCATGTATTAATTGTTGTGAATGGAAGATTATTGAACACACACAATTTTAAGCCTTCTGATAATTCAAACCTTCTATTCCTCTCCAACACACATCCGCAACACTATAAAGGCGAGAATATGAACAACTTTTACAACATTACCGACAAGAAACTCTATAACGAACGAAAAAAGATAACTAAAAATACAGCTACTAACCCTGTAGAGGCTACACTGGCTATCAATTTGCCTGTATACAACCCAGTCAATGTACAAAGGTCGTTTTAACAGCTCCATGCAATTTTTAATGCTTAGAAAATCACATGGCAGAGATCTCGATACGCCTATGATGTAGAAAAACTTCCACCATAGGTGGTAACTGAAGTGTTTGATTTATTAGAAGAAATACCAGAGGAAGCACCCAGCGGCCATTCTACGTTGAGTGGGGAGAAGTGGGTCAATTAGCCCTCCTCCCTCGAATTTTGGCTGGCTCCTCGGCTGGGCCCCCACTTTTCTAAGTTTTGTAGAGGAAAAAAATTAGAGCATACAAATTACACTGTTCTGCTAGTATTGGCGTTAGTATTTAACCCTTTGATTTTGTTTTGAAGTTAACCTCTCTTGTGGTCCAACAGCTCGAGAGTGGAAAAGAGGGCAAGAATAGATTAGAACTCCACTACTATAAATGAAAAGTTATTCTGTTTAATTTAGTGAAGTAACATACTTATACTAAAACTCATTCCTAAGTTGTGAATACGATAGTGGTGTAGTATAAAATAAAGAAGCTGCTTAAATTTGCCCCCCTCTTCCACAGAAAAATCTCGGGCCCCCCTTTCAAAGTTCAAGAATCGCCACTGGAAGTACCCTACGACACTTTAGAAAATACCATCATTCGTCGCACAGACAATTCACAGGAAATAAATCTGCATGATCTTTCGACAATCTCAATCTTTATTTACTCATCTTTATTGCCATGTTCACGACGTAAGGAATCAGCACATATGCCAGGTCAAAAAAATCTCCTAAGCCGGCCAAGCGTAGAAATGAGTACAATATAGGAATCAGTAATAGTGCTAGAGAAAAGCAATAATAACAACAAAACTGCAATATGAGCTCTAGTAAAAAAAAAAAAAATTACTGAGACATTAAATTTATAAGTCCCAAAAATTCATACACTGATGTCCTCAAGGACACATGCCCCAGTAGATAAAAGCGTTGGCTGGATCCAGTGATTTGACCCAAAGAGTACAGTACGTCAGTGTTGAGCAAAAACGTGAAGAATTGAGTTAAAGGGAGATAACTAAGACATCCGGAAGAGGTATGGCATGTGGAACTAGAACAATCTACCACAGTGACTGAAATAAAAAGTTGAGTTCGAAGTTCCAATCACCTGAAGAAGTTCGGAACTTATATGAACATGGAAATAAAGATGAGGATGTCGTGTCCACCATAAATATCAGGTACAATATTTAAACCAATCACACTCAAGAAAATACTTACGTCTTAAAATACACCAATAAAATCATAGAATACAAATCAAAAAGTTTGTTGCATGAGTCATCATTATTTTTAGGTAGATACCGCCCAAATATCGTGCGGGCGTAGTAGAAGACATACCACGTGGCTTTTTAGGGCCAATTAGGAATAAATAAATAATTTAATTCTGGAGCCGATTTTGTTACGAAAAAGAGTATAAAAACATACGAAATCCGTTCCCAAACAGGATACACACAGCTGTCACCAAACATCACGCAAATCTCGCTTATGATCTTCGCGACCTCATGCTAACTAAAAGCGACAGCGTCGGTAAACTTCAGACTACGGCAACGCCGCCAACAGTAAGAAACAATTTCTAACTATCTCTTGTATCCGCTTTACTATGAATCATGCACACACATGTTGACATTTTCATACAAACACACATAACAATATTTCATTGTTTCTCACATACGTACACAAAGACAATTTATATTTTATTTCAGAATTTTATTAACACAAACAAAAAGATATTACTTTCCAATCTATCACCAACTGCTTGTATTCTTGCCGTCATATTAAATTAATGTTTATTTGTTGAAACTACGTTGTCTTTTCTACTGAATTTTATTCCTTCAATGAAAATCGTGTGATTATTCTAAACGGCCAAATTACGGGCGAACCCGTAACGATATCTTGTTATTGTATGGAATCCCGACACTCCAAAATGTTAACATTCAACGAAAAACCGAGGAGAAGGATACCTACAACGGCAACAGTCCGAGCAATGTAAATAATGTAAGTAATTACAATATCTCATCTCAGAAATATAGACAAAAACTGACCCTTGATGACATGACTGAGAAGGATGAAAGCGCTGTTAGGTAACAACTCGATGTCTGACAGTGCTAAAATAACTATGCACACGACACAAATTTTAGCGTCACTTCACAAAGAGCTACACCTCGATCGTATAGCAGAAATCTTACTTATTATAAAACGCATATTGTGTGTGTGTGTGTGTGTGTGTGTGTGTGTGTGTGTGTGTGTGTGTGTCTGTACGTTTATATATTGATCGGATTTCCTACATTTTTCAACCGATTTCAACAAAACTTCACAGGACTACGTAAAATTACCTTACGGTGGTTCTGACAGCGCCAAAAATTGGAAAAACACAATTGATTTTGCACGAAATCAATTTGAAAACACGACTAAGAGGCATTAATGAAAGGGGGACAACTCATATCGAGTTATACTTATTAATATCGATTTATCGAGTTAAACTTATTATAAAACCCAGGTTGTGTGTGTGTGTGTGTGTGTGTGTGTGTGTGTGTGTGTGTGTGTTTATATATGGGATCGGATTTCCTACATTTTTCAATTGATTTCAACAAAACTTCACATTTTTTTTTTTTGGCAGGTAGTGTTTCTTATTGTCTTGCACACTTTTTTCTTTATTTTTACATTCAGAATGCTTTAAAAATTCCATTTACAAGACAATTGTTTACAATAAAATTGAAAAATTCTATTCAATCGGTAGGCTCATAACGATTGAAAACAATGTTTTTGTTTGAGTTTGGGTTTGACCAATTCGTTAAAAAAAAATAAAAATAAAAAAAAACTAATTAAGACATGCGTGTCCGTCAACCTTAAACAATAATCTTTGTCAATTTTATTTTTCAGTCTTTATGATGGTCGATACTAGATCTATCTCTTACTGTTACATCCCCGGGCAACGCCGGGCTCTACTGCTAGTCGCTGATAAAATCCATGACAATAGCAACCGAGATAACTTATATTTCACAGGTGAATCGCCACTAAACCAGCAGAAGAGAAAATGACTGAACTGACATTTCAACTAAAAACCTTGGCAAAAAAAAGGCAGCCTATTCCTTGCTCTTGTAATTGATTGAAAGATTTATCTTTGGAACATTGGGGTTACCAATTGTAAAGGTGTCCGTTTGTAGATTTATATTGTTATACTTTCAACGTACGAGATTCAAGTAAACAACAAAAACTCCAAACTGTGAATCAACAAGTATATATTGAAATAACATACAAGAACAAACATGCAATAAAATTGTATTTAATGTATAGATTAAGGGAAAGAAGTTGTCTCCCTTTAATTGTATTTTGATTTGTAATTGATTATTCGAAGAAAGTTCTTTTTGAGAGAAAAATGTTCGGGAATCAATATTAGAACAAGGTCTGTTTGTTAGAATAGATAACAAGAATACAATTGATCAAAAATGTGTTGTGTTATAGAATGGTTCGAAATCAACAGAGTCCTGGTTGATTGAGCTTGGCTAAGTCAGAGAGAGAAATGTAAGTTTATATTACGAAATTCTGTATCTGTGTGTGCGTTTGAAATGTTATGAGCAAGATCGTAGACTTGTATGGACAGGTGAATTTTATTGGATCTTACTGACGACTTGTGAAAAGTCGCCTCTTTTATGGAAAAAGGGTAGGCTCCCACGGCAATGCGGGGAAACTTAATCTTGCACTAGAATATGTGAATGGTTAAAAATTAACCAATCACTACATTCGTACTAACAGAGCAAGCAAGCAAGCTCAAAACCGAAGGATTCATAGAAACGACTGATGGCTAAATTGTCCTATATAAAAGTAGTAGTTATTTATTAACCAATCGCAGACGAATAAAATGTGGGCGTGGAAAAACATAGCAATCGCTACACTCTCGTCCTCATGATAAAAACTGCTTTCAGCCATGAAATCGAGCTTTAGCCGGGCGTCACTATGAGATATGTTAGTATATTGGAAACGATGCACAAAAATGCAGTGAGACTGTTGGGAATATTTTCTTTCTCAGGGGCAGGTTATGGAACTGTAGGAGTTAGCTCCTCCTTAATTCCCTAATTGTTCACTAGGGGTCGCTCTCCCTACACTATAAATACTAGGCAACTTCTTGTCTCGTTCTCTTTTTCACTTTGCATTTTCACCGAACACATCCACAATGTAAGCTCTCTTAGAAGATAACGTCTCCCCACCTGTGGGAAGACGCCATGAACATTATACACACATACACGTACGTACGAACATTCACCAAAGAACAAACACAAATGTTCACACACGCAAATGTTATTGTCTATGTCTATTGTAAAATTGTGTTGTTTAATACATATATTTGTTGATATATATATATATATATATATATATATATATATATATATATACATACATACATATATATATCGGTCTTTGTTTTCTTCGGTTGGATTCAACGTGAATGCGCCATTGTTCTTGTAGTTGGACCTTCTAGCAGGATATAAACGCATGTGTTTCTAATATAACTACACTAAAACCCTCACAGTCCTCTACAGAACTAGTTGACTTATGGGTCGCAGAATGTGTTTAGCTCTCGTATGAGATAGCGGCAGCGATTATTAATTATTCCGGGTGCTGTCCGGAATAAGGCAATCTTAACTTAACATACAACACAATGGTTAAACAAGGCATTTAAACAAGTAAATTTAAAATGTTTGGATATTTTAAACATCGTGTGGTGAATATAATAAGACCCTTGATAAGAAGTGTAAGTTCACATATACACATTTAAAAGGGAAAAGATAACATACACACATTTAGGCGTGTTTAATGAAAACCATTTGAAAGGGGAAAGTTACATACACACATTTAGATGTGTTTAAATAAACCCCTTAACATGGAAAAGTACAAAGACACACGTTGAGATGTGTTTATTTAAACCCATGAAACAGAAAAGTCAAAACACATGAAAATGTGTTTAATAAAACCTCTTGAAAGGGGGAAAGTTCATAGACATGACACACATTGAGGTTTATTTAATAAAACTCCTTGAAAGGGAAAAAGTTCATGCCTTAGATCCATTGTTGAATCTACATCAAAGAAGCGTGAAATGTTTCAGTGGATTAGTCAATCGGTTGTGTTAACTATGCATAATCCATTCGCCAACTGTCCTTGTTTTGCTTATTGGCCTGTGTTTATAGATTTCCTTAAGCGAGGGCAACACTGTCAGTGGTCGATTAATAATTTCTATTATATTTTTAATGTCTTCAGCGCTACCGGAAGAGCCACTTGGAGCCTTATGCGTAAATAACTGATTTTGATCGTTCGACTCTTGACTGTTGAGATGGAAACTTCCGGTCGACCCGACAAGTCATGTACCTTCAAAATTTAAACCAATAGTGTATCCCAGGGAAACAAACTCTTCAGCCAGTCGTGACGACGACTGTCGCTGGAAAAAAGAAAAAAGGTCGTCTATTCCACATCCGTGACAAAATTCACGGATAATCTATTTTTAGTCGACACAGGAGCAGAATTCAGTGTCATACCACCCAAACCAGGAGAACAGTTAATATCTACATTATATAAATTACAAACAGCAAACGGGTTCAAGATCGACACATATGGTGAGAAACCTCTCACTTTAGATTACGGTAATCCGTAATCTAAAGTGAGAGGTTTCTCGCCGTGCTTTCTCCTTTATCTTTACTCAAGCCGATGTCAAGAAGAATACAGTGCAGATTTTCTAGCCAATTTTGATATATCTATGAATATGGCCGATCAAACGCTCACAGATAATGTAACAAAACTTGCATTTTAAGGAAGTCAGTCTCCATACATTTCTACTGGAATTGTCTCAGTTTTTACCCGAGAATGAAACCTACCGAAAGCTTCTAATAAATTTCTAGCTATCACGACTCCTTTCAAATATACTGACAAAGTGCGTAACTCTGTAAAGCTCTATATAAAGACCACCGGACAACCAACCTATTCTACCCCGCGGTGACTGAGTCCTGAGAAATATAAAATTGCAAAGGCAGAATTGCAACATATATTAGAACTCGGTATAACACGTCCATCCCAAATCCCATGGTCATCATCTTTACACATGGTACCAAAACCAGACGTCACTGCCTGTCATCCATGCGGAGATTTCCGCTGTCTTAATGCAGCCAGTATAGCAGATAGGTATCCGATCTCACACAGCCATGATTTTACCAAGTGCTTACAAAGGACACGGATTTTTACAAAAGTGGGCTTAATAAAGACGTTATGAATTCCTAGTGGCAGACGAGGACATGCTCCAAGATTTGATTTCTTTGAGTTCCTTAGAATGCCATTCGGTCTACGCAACGCAGCACAATCTTTCCGGCTATGGAATCGACGTGGTTTACCATTTACTTTCGCATACATAGATGATGTCTTAATTGCGATTAAAAATGAACAGTAACATCATGACCACTTACACCATGTCTTCGAAAGACTACAACACTTTGGGCTTAAAATAAACGAGGCGAAATGAATCTTTGAAGTAAACAATACCCACTCTCCTCGAATATAAAATAGATGAAATGGGCATATCTTCTACACCTGAGAAGATCATCGCAATATATTTTCCACAGCCGGCATCACTCAGGCAAGTACGTCGATTTATTGGCTTGATGAATTATTATCGTCAATTTATATAGAAATGTTCAACAATGTTACTCCCTCTTACCAATTTATTAAAAAAAAGAGAGTAAAATTGCAAAAATCATATTACAAGATCCTACTCTATACACCTTCAATGTTTCTAAAACTTCCCGAACAAATTTTACGAAACTGAGTTATTTAAGTGAGGAACCAGACGCGCAGATGCATTGTCAGTATCTGTTGGGGCTGTCGTACATCAAATTAGAAAGACTGGGGCTAAACCCATTTCCTTCTTTTCTGTTAAGCTGAATACAACGTAAAAGAAATACAATACCCTTTCAAGATAACCTTTGATAATTTACCTGTCAGTAAAATACTTTCGACATATCTTAGAAGGTCGACATTTTGCCATATACACTGACCACAGACCACTCACATATGCCTTTGTGGGGTCAATCTACCTGGATTTTAGGAGGAAAAATACAATCAGAGTGCCGTGTCCACAAATACAACACAGAAAAGAAAGATGACTAAGCTAAATATGCCAGTAACGTACAGTCAGGTACATGTATTTACATATTAAAAATCAATGTTCTTTATTGTGATCAAGAAGAGACTAATAGTTCGATTGTACGAAATGATTTGGAGCAAATGAGTCTGCAAAGTTTCGAAGTGTTTTTGTTACAAATGAGGAAAATAAATGGTATGGTACGCCAATAGGTGTGTGAAGCACACACTAATGAAACGTGTGTCACTGCTGACTGATTGCGTGCGATAGCAGTAATTTTAAAACACAGTGAACAAAAAGAGGTGGGGTATAGGGCTTACTTTCGTCGTAGCTTTGTATGTAGGGAAATCATCGCTGATTGACGCATTGTCGTAGTAACCTGTGTCTAAACTGGTTTGGTTCGCTGACTGTCTTTCGCCGACTGTCCTTCACTGATTCTATCGTTGCAAATCTGGTTGCTGACTCTCGTCGCTGACTATTGCTGACAAGGCGTCTTTATCGCTATGGGTCGGCTCCAAATCGTTATCTGAGTTTTGCGCGGGAATGTATACAATACTCCCATCCCTGACCCATTTCCAGGTCATTTGGAGTTCAACCGCGCGGATGTAACAGAGATCACACCATGTGATTTGTCCTATCTAATCAGGTTCCAAAAACCACTTATTTAATATAGAGCCGTGTTTGTACAGAATTTTTTTAAAAAGTTTTTCGTATCTATTGAATTTAGTAAGATTTATTTCGAGACGTCTCTTACTCGTTTGTGCTTCACTTATTGGTCGTATAATATTGGAGTTTATATCCTATATCTTGCATAGTAACTCAGACAAATATTCACTATGCGAGATGTGTCAATTTGGTTAGATTTCACAATTCACCTCAGACATTCGTTATATGACAGGCAATGGAACCATTGTAGCTGACACTCTCTTCAGATTCCATTCCTGTTCATCTTAACAACCAGCTACAAACAAGTAACTTTAACACAAGAACTTTTGCACACATACAAAGAAAAATTTAGTTGTAAAACCACGAAAATAAAAAGATTTTTTTTTTTTATATATAAAAACACTTTTCTTTGATGTGAGTTGATTCAAATCCGCAACAAAGGATTCTTTTCAATATGAAAATGTTTTCTCGCGTGGATGTTGCTGGTTATTGATAAATCCTCGTTTTGGGAAACTAGCATAGTCTCTCTTTGATGCTTAATAAATTATTGCATTCAGTAGTGACGGCTTTTGACGTAATGTCTTTGCTTGTTCCAGTTTTAAAAGAAGTCGGGCGAGAACATCAGCGTGACTAGAAGATTTTCCTCCCGCGATAATAATAATATTTATTTTGCATTAAACTACAAAAATGTGGGATAAGGCCAAAAGGGAATGGGGGGGGCGGCTGTCTTCTTCTGTCTTGTCGTGTCTCTTACACAAAAACGGATGTTGAATTGCTCGACGACCCAAGTCAGAATGCGAAAACGTATCTCTGCGCATCATGGCTAGACGCATGTTTTCGGTATTAAATGATAAAATAAACTTTATATAATGACCAGTAGAAATAACTCCCGCTAAAAGACACAGACTATGATTTGGAGCCGATACGATGGATATAAATTCCTTGATTCAACGCCGTAGCTGAGAGGTTGGTCAAAAATGCCGCAGGCAGATTGAGACTGAACGCGATACTTTTCAACTTTTATCCTTCGCCGCCGCCATCTTCACAAAACAGCCATGACCAACATTATTTCTCTTTCTTTCTTTCTTTCTTTCTTTCTTTCTTTCTTTCTCACTCTGTCGCCTTTTACAACAACAACAACGAGTAGTATGCTGACTTTGTATATATATATAAATAAATTATACATTTATTTACCCAAAATGCGATGAATTCCTTTTCCTCGAATTTACTGGGGCGACGAAGAAATTAACCTCTCCCTCCGATAGAAACAACAACAGCGACATGTTCAACCTTCCAGGTTACTCATTCTTCGTTTCTGCAACAGTCTTATAATTCAACTTAGCTAGCCACAATCACTGACCCGAATATAACACAATATTTCTTACACCAAAACATCACATCCTTACATACTATTCTTACTACAATCACTATAATACCCCAAAGTCTCTATGAAGTCCTAACTATCCTTAATTATGACAGAAACGGGAGACAACTGGACGAAATTAATGTGGGATTTTAATAATTTAAAACACTCCTTCGTCTAACCACTCACTTAAACACACACTCATTAAAACGCATCAATAAATACGAAAATCACACCCAAAATACGAAAGGCGTCTCGTAACCACCAGAGAACTGACATCTCTGGAAATTAACGGGGAAACGGGACAGATTGAACTAAAGAAAAGATGGCTGAAATCTATACATATATAAAGGCAGTTGCCTATGTGCGTGTATCCGGCTAAAACTATAAAAAAAACTACAGTAATTAACGACAATATATATATATATATATATATATATATATATATATATATACAGACTCAGTATAACCCAACCCACCTTTCTGCAAAAATTATCATCGTATGATTTGTATTTACGAAGATATTTTAAAATTAAAAATACGTAATAATTGCATTAGAATCCATTCGAATTTCTCAGAATTAAAAAGTAAAAACGAACGGAAATAATTCTCATTCAGTTCGTTTTTACTTTTTTAATTCTACTGATAATTTCGAAACCCTATATGTATTTTTAAAATTTATATTTCCCTGAATTTATTTCCATATCTTTAGTAAATAAAAGTGTAACTTTAACAAATGAATATTAAAACAACAAAGTAAATTTAAAAGAAGAAATTTAATTTTATTGATATTTTTCAGTCATCTTATGGAAACGAAGTTTATTTTTTAAAGATTGAATAAAAATGATTTTAAGATGGCTGAAAAATATCAAATTGTTAATAATAAACTATTATTCAGAGATCTTCCGGGCTAGTACAATAATCACACACTTCAACTTTTCCTATGTAAGGGAATTTTGTTTGAATTTTTCGTATTCCCGATTGACGTCACCAGCAAACGTCACAGAATCATCAACGTCATCCTTTGTAGCTTTAAACAATTGAATCGAAGATTGTTTTTCTCCACCAAATATTTCAGTGTGTATGTTGTGATTTTATGACTTTTTTGCAGAAATGTTTATCGGAATATGCTCAAAATAAGTAAGCATTTAATTTTATCTGTGACTCGTTATATTTGATAAAGAACTATTTGTTCAATATTTGTTGTCTGCTGACGTAGGAATCCCGCCAATATGGCGGAGTCTCCCCCCACAGTAGTCAGTCAGCATCGGCGCTACCCGCGCTTTCAGTCTAGGCCTCTAATAGACCCAAGAAAAAGACATCGGAAGAGTACGTTGCCTTGCAGGAGAAGTATGCTCCATTCACCAATGGACATCCTTCTGGCATGTGAAGAAGATGCCAAAAGTTTAGTAGGCATCGTACTAACAAGCAAGTCAGTATGACTGCAAACCGAATACATGGACACCCGGAAGACCAGGGTGACGCTACACGGTGTACCCATAGATATCACAGAGGAGCGACTGGGGGTGGGGGTCGTCTTCTCCAAATTTGGTGATGTCGAGGATGTATCAGCTGCAGCTGGAAAAACGGATATTGCGACAGGCGACTACGTGTTGCAAATAACAGTGTCCAGAAAGAACTTTATGGACATCTCCGACACACTATTTTGTGGCGGCCGCAGCATTCTTGTGATTGTGGAGAGTGTTATGCCATATTACCTATTCTATTGTAGTGGACTCTTCCACAGATAATAAGTAGTAATAGTAGTAGCGGTCGCCAGTTGGGCTCAGTGGTGTTGAGCGAGTCAGACGATATCGGACATTGAAGTACCAACCATCACAACTAGATTGCTGCGTCATTAACTCTTATTTTCAAGTTCCTAACGTTTTGTACGTCGGACCTAATTTAGGACGACTTATTGAAATACAAGCCTCCACTGTGAAAACTACTCTACAACAGAGAGTCACCTCCCAACTGCTGGTCCTGTGGTGCAGCGGGGCACTTGTCAAAGGGGGGCCCCGGGAAGAACCCGGTACCGAAACCAGCAACTCCAGCAGCACCAGTAACGCCCAAATTAGCAGCACTCAAAGAAGCAGCGGTGGCGGAAAGGTCCGGCCAGACCTCCAGTGGCTTCAGCGAGTGGGCAGAGGTCGTAAGGAGGGGGGAAAGTTGACTACTCTCCCCCCTTTCCAGCAGAATATCACACCAACAGGGGCTGTATCTCCAAACAAACAGCAGAAGCAGCGCAAGGAGTAGCAGCAGCCATAGGAGCAGCAGCAGAAGCAACCGAAGGGGCAGAGGCAGAAGTCGCCTCCTAAAGAGCAGCAGCAGGGTGCGAAGCAGTAGAAACAATAACAGGTTTTGCAGAAACAGGAAGAGCAGCTGGAGCAGCAACGGCTGTCGGATATACAACTGCAAATTGAGCAGCAACAAGAAGCTCTTCTACATTCGGAGCTAGATTTATTCATGGAGGTGAAGGAAATATCTCCATCTCGACCCTCCTCTCGGAAAAGTGGGGAGGGAAGAAGAGGAAGACGAAAAAAGAAGAAAGAACCAACCTAGCCGAAGTAAGACAGAGGGGACCCTGGTAGAAGCCAAGACCAAATCTGTACCTGCTTCGCCAGTAAGAACCGAAAAAAAACCTGCCAGGAAAGGCAAGTAGCCTCCCTTCTTCCTTTTCTAGGGTTCCGTCTTTTCCCTTCCTCAACCCATCTCAAAAAAAATATTTCCCAAAGGAGGATAAAATTTGCCTGGTAGACAGGCATGCCCTTGAGGGGACAACTTTCCTATCAACGGAAGGTCCTCTTGAAGCCTTTGTTTAAATGTACCTCCATTGACATACCGTCTATGGAGGATCCCAGGAACTTCCTGAACGCCCCCGGTGTGATTGATGTCATACTGGGAGGGTGGAATCGCAGTGTGTGAGATCACTTGGCAGGAGCAAAAGAAGCCTTCCCAAAGCTCCGGATGGCACAGATAGAGTCTCCGGAGTTAAAGAAAATATGCAAAATGTGTGCAGGGGGGGGGTCCCGGTCTCCTCCATCTCTCCTTATACAGGGCATTAAAACTCACATTCACAACGGACGTTGACGGACGAATTACGTTCGATATTGGTACTGGTAGTCTTGGACAATCTTGTTTCCATCCAGTTTAAAAGATTTAAACTTAAATCATGACTATCAAGCTAACCAGTTTAAACATGAATGACTTCAAAGATCGGAGTAAGGCTGCCCGCCTGCTTCGTGATCTCTTGTCGTTCAGCGGAGATGTGGCTGTGATCCAGGAGACAGATTCTGTTTGCTATGATGATGCTTGTGTGCTGTCTAGCGACTTTGTTGTCTATTCAACATACGGGGACCAGCAGGCCAGATTTTGCTTCCTTGCGGGTTAAACGTACCCTGGGTGCGAAAGTGGGCCTTGTCCATGTCGATGCGGTTGATTGTGGCCGATATTGCCGTCAATAGTC
Source organism: Acanthosepion pharaonis (assembly GCA_903632075.3). Classification (NCBI taxonomy): domain Eukaryota; kingdom Metazoa; phylum Mollusca; class Cephalopoda; order Sepiida; family Sepiidae; genus Acanthosepion; species Acanthosepion pharaonis. The sequence goes on from CAHIKZ030005607.1 coordinate 132,921, forward strand.
GTTCATTTCGGATCGTTGCAGTTTATACACCCAACGATCGGGAGAAACATGTCTCCTTTTCCGTCGATTGGGGCCGTCAATGGTGGATTCGTCACGCTTAGTCTTAATGGAGGATTGGATGTCGTCTACCTGGGTAGCCAGCTACCTAAACAGAATGTTAGTGAGAAGGGTCGGTCTACTAGATTGTCCCACGTTCCACTGGTTAGGCTATTCGAACCATAGACTTGTCTGTGCCCGGATGGCGTTAGACACTAGTCCTAGAATGGCTGGACACAGAAAGTTCAATCTGGACAGGCAAGACTTCCAGCGACAGCTGACGATTAGTGTAGCAGGAACTAGTGGGGGCGGTTATTGGGAGCGGCTTAAGTATAGCATTCGGTCTTTCAACACTGAATATAGCCAACGACTTGCCCTAGATAAGTCTAAGAAGGTGAAAACTCTCACGGATAGTCTGTCCCATGCGTAGGCGTGGAGGATTCCCTCGAGATAGGCGTAGCTAGACAATTGTCTGAGATTCCCCTTCTCTCCAATTTGTTTTTTATCCCGTTTTTCATCTCGACTAGCTTAGCCTTTTTTTTCATTCCGTTGTTTTTTTTTTTTAAATCTTTCCCTCCCCGTTAACGAGCGTGTTTCTTGATTTGATACAACGGCCACTTATTTTTGTTGGGTGGTTGGGTCCTATTAACATCTGTTATGTTTAGTTTGAAAGTTTTATTATATTTTAGCTTTGTTTTCCGGGTTTATCCCCTCCCCTCTCATTTCATTTGCACACACACACACACACACACACACACACACACACACACACACACACACACACACACATATATATATATATATATATATATCATTACCGTACATATGAACACTAATGAGTATGTCCCAATCCTCATAAATACGTTAGACATTATTGTAAATGGAGGTAATATGCTAAGTAGTCCACCACTAGCAGTGGTTTACCTATTTCACGCCGCTGGCGAGTATTGTATTTTGTTGATGCTATAAAGATTACCATTTCCAACCTCCGTTTTGGTTATTCCTCATTCAGTAACCCTTCCTAGGTTAGAACAATATATATAAAAAATATGTAAAAAGAGATATTTGAACTATTTGTACATATTGAAATTTTATGTCACGTGGTTTACTATGTTTCCCGTGAATTTGTGCTATTGTGGTATATGCAGCATTGAATGGTGATGGATGAGGCTTTTCTGTGGTGAATTAGCAAACTGTAATGAATGAATGGGTCATGAATCAGATTAGCTAAGTCTAGGATAGAAAATGTCGACCAGCCTTTCTCCATTTCCCCTTTGGCCTTGTGCTACAATTTATATTTCAACAAGTTGTATTCCCCTTATTCAGTGGAGGTGAAATCCGTTGCCTGCTTTGTTAGATTATAATTCATATAACGGTCCTGTTTCTTGGTGCCCGGTTTATAAATTAGAACACGAATTTTCCATTTTCACCTTTGGCAGACGTCAGCTTGACAGGTATCTACCCAACGTTGAAACCACGAAGCGAATATTTTTCTGCACACTGGGACAAGGATGAATTCTGTTGCTGTTAATAATGTCGAGACTCATCTTGACACAACTAATTCATGAATCTGCCACTAGCGTCAAGCAAGACTTCAATACGTGGTCTGAAACATTGACATACCCAAATCAGATAATCTTCATTTGCTTTGTAAAAATTGCATTAATAATCATGAGAGACTTCTTGACAGATCTACTTGACGAATGCAACGCTATAATCGACGACTGCTTCAAAAAGAGGTTTAAAATGGTGAGATACCTGAATGACACCATCTTTACCCGTTTAAAAAAAAAATAGAATTAAAAATCTTGAAACTCTTCTTGTGAGATATACTTGACAAATGCAACTTTACAATCAATAACTGTTTCAAAAATGGGTCTGAAAAGTGGCGATACCCGAATGAAGACATCTTTACATATTTTGAAAAAATTCCTTCTTGAAAGATCTAAAGGAGTTCGCCGATAGCAACGATGACTGCGTTGTCGGGGTTAACTCCTCCTTAATTGCCCAAATTGTTCACTAGGAGACGGTCTCCCTACACTATAAATACTGGGCGATTTCTTGCCTCGTTCTCTTTTTCATTTTTTCATTTTCAGCGAAAACATCTACAATGTAAGTTCTCGCAGATGATTACGTCTTCCCATTTATGGGAAGACGCCATGAACATTATACACACGTACGTACAAACATTCACCAAAATACAATCTCTTTACGTTCACACACAAACACAAATGTTAATGTCTATGTCCATTGTAATTTTTGTTGTTTAATACATATACTTGTTTATATATATATATATATATATATATATATATATATATATAATTATTTTTAAAAATATGATTCCTTCGCTGCATAAGAGTTCTCATGTTTCAAAAATAAGAGTTGAAAACTTCAATATAATTATTAGACTTAAATTGAATTAAAGTATCAAGCTCTGTTTCATCCTCAAGCGAAATTTTTGTAATATATATATATATATATATATATATATATATATATATCGGTTTTGTTGGTTTTCTTTACACTTCTTTATGGTGGAATCAATCTCTGAGTCCGCCATGTTCTTGTAGTGGACCTTCTCCTAGCAGGAATAAACGCACGTGTTTCTAATTTAACAACACGTAAACCTCACGGTCCGCTACAGCGTCAATACGAGGTGCAAAACAACAAAATGCCAGACTCAGATCATTTTCATCTTCTTTGAAAAAAATGCTTTAATGATCTTGAGACATTTATGGACGCAACATCTTAATAAATTCACTGTTAGCATCGATGAAAAATGCAATGTCTGAAACAAAAACAGGACCAATTCAGATCATCTTTGCCTATTTTTTCAAAATAGGCAAAGATGATTGTCGGAGTTAACTCCTCCTTCAGTCCGTTAACCCTTTCACCAGGGGTCTCTCTTCCCTGGCTATAAATAGCCGCTGACTCTTCACCTCTATCTCTTTTTCCTTCAGGCCTGTGCACCGACACCTTGAGGTAAATTTCTCTTTTTTCCTTCAGGATTTCAGCTATCAACCTCGAAATGTAGGCGCTAACAAGGGATAGCGTGGAAACACGCACGCACATACAGAATATTCACACACGCACGCACATACAGAATATTCACACACACTTCGTCCTTTGTACTGTTTCCATGTATCGTAACTTGTTATTAATATATATTTGTATATACATATATTATTGGTCTTGTGTTTTGTTTGCTTTCTTTGCCTTCTTCTTTGGACTTAATCAAAGTCCAACCTTTTTATGTAGTTGGGCCCGGCGGGTAGGAGTATCTGAACCTTACTTGCGTTTCTTCTACGTCTGACTTCTATCAACAACATAACCGCCATTTCCACTACATGATCTAATAATTAATAATGATGTTACTCTTCTTGAACAATTTAAATGTGACCGCTGATAGCAACGATTAAATGCATCAATACGAGGTGCGAAACGACAAAATTCCGGATTCAGATCATTATTATCTTTTTGAAAAAAATTCATGATCTTGAGACATTTATTGACACAACTTCTTAATGAATCCACCGTTAGCATCGATGACAAATTCAATAGGGGGTTTGAAACGATAACATGCCCGCTTCAGATTATCTTCCTTCTCAAGAGGAAGATCAAAACTGACAGAAAGCGTTTGTTATCGGCAGATTCCAACGAAAGATGGGTAAAAGCGGCGAGCTTAGTTTGTGTGAACGGGGCCAGTCTTGATTTTCTTTTTTAGTCGCCTTTTGAACCCCTCCCTTTTTGTTTACCTAGTAAATGTGAGTAATTGTTGTTCCCGGTCTGCTCCCGGCATTCTCTTGTTATAGTGAATGAGTTCTTGATTGTACTTAGTGGCAGAATACAATGGGCTTTCTTATTTTTCTATTTTAATTTCCTTATTGGGTACATCACTTACTCGCCGCATTTTATGCCATAATTTTATATATTTTTATAGAAAAAAAATGTATATATTTTCATGTTATGGTTTTTTTAGTAGGATCCATGTGTGTTATGGGACCTTACCCATAATAACATAATGGACTATTCCATACGTAATAAATACTGCGCCTCAAGAGGAAGCAGAGAGTTCAGTCTGAAGTCTGGAGTGAAGTCCGTCAGGAGTCCATCAGGAGTCCGTCAGGAGTCTGTCAGTCAGAGCGAGTCAGTCAGTCGAGTCAGAGGCAGTTGGAAACATAGTCGCGTTCAGACAATTACTACTAAACCTGATTGTTCGTACAAACACTTTCTACTTCTCTGTATATATTCCTGTTTGTAATATATCTGTGTTATTCCATACCTGTGTTCGAGTTCTTCTTTATTGGTTCTACCTTGGACCACCACCATGGTACAAGGACCTGGACCATAACACTATGAATATGCGGTATTATGGTATATGTTGGATTGAATGACGATGAATGAGTTCTTGTGGTGTATAAGTAAATTGTAATGAATGAATGGGTCGTGAATAAGATTAACTAGGTGTAGGATAGTCAGTGATGACCAAACTTTCCCCACCACCGTTTGGCCTTGTATCACATAAAATGTAATATTTCAAAATAAAAACATTTTCTACAAAAACCAAATGTATAGTAACTATAAGCAAGACAAATCTTCCCTTAGAAACATCATAAAGAAATACACAACTCCAGTTGACAAAAACAAGAACATTAAATTAATTATTTATTATAAAAAAAAATTTAAACTGCTACCCTCATCGTCAAAAATAATAATTCACCTGCAAGATCCAAATTACAGAGAAACAATATTATTTACGAATTTACATGACCCTTAAGGAGCTGGGTTTCTGACCAATCCAAATTTGCAAATAAATATATTGGATATACTACAACTTGTTTAACAAGAAGACACTCGTTACATCTCTCTGACCATGGCTCAGTTAGGTCTCATTTAAATAGACATGGAGACTTACCAAACTCTGTCTGTAACATACTCAAATGTAATAACATCATGCACATGTACAAAAAGGATAAAAATAATGGAAGCATTATTAATAAAAAAGAAAAAAGTCAACACTCACTTATATCAACTATGAACACGGTTACAACGTGATGACCATGTTTGGAAAATAAAACATTCCTATAATTCTAGATACATACATAAAATAATCCATATATTCTGTTAAAAGTAAAGTAAAATTCATCCTTAATACTGGCTAAAAGTATAACCGAAAGCTCTTGGATATATAATACATTCAGACAATTTTTATATAATTTATACATAAATTATATTATACATGAAAAATTATATAAAAATGAACCACAGCACCTTGTCAGTCATTTTTAATGAAACTTGCATAAAAGAAGGGTTGCTGCCCAAATTCACGCATTCTTAAAGTTGTCTGAAGATTACACAACTAGAGCCACCCTTTCATAGGATTTAATGTCGTTAAGCATTTTTTGGTTGGTCTAGGCAATCTAAGCTTTGAGCACTTTACAGAGTATGTAGTTTAGCCTTTAGGCTTTTTTCTCTTTCTTTTTTTCAGTATTTTCGTTTTTATTCAAGACTGTATCTGGATATATTAGGTTTTGGCAAGTTGTCCACTGGTTCTAACAATCAATGGTTTTTGTTTTATATATATATATATATATATATATATATATATATATATATATGTGTGTGTGTGTGTTGCTCAGTGAGTGCTGGTGGTAATAAAACAGTACCCAATGTAAAAATAACAGTGGTAAAATTTATATTATTAATAATAAATATGCATGCATTTTATTCTCACTCTTTGGTACAACTCTTGTACCAAACCAAAAATAATTCCACAGTCTTTCCCAAGATATCATGGAAATTCATAGGAAATAGAAAAGAGAAATCTGTCAAGAGCCATGATCACCTATGTCCTGGGTGGAAAAAATCCACAAGGAAAACACTGAATTCCATACTGAGAAGTCAATGAAAAACTGTTCCCGTCTTTCACAAAAAGTCATCATACTTCACAGATAATAAAGAAAAGGAATCAATGGAGAGCCATGATCACCTACATCCTAAAGAGACAAAGAATACTCTGAGGTTAAAACTCTGCAGATGACAATGAGAAACTTCTCCATCATCTTTTACAAAATGTCATGGATCATAAAGAAAAGGTCAATGTAGAGAGGCATGATCGCCTACATCTCAAACAGATAAAGATTACTTTAGATTCAAAACCCTGGAGAAGGCGGCAAAAAAATCACTCTTCTGTAATTCTGAGGAATTCAAAACCCAGCAGAAGGCAGCAGAAAACAACTCAACTACCTTTCACAAGAAGTCATAGCAATTCACAGATTTTTAAATGGAAAGGAGGCTGTGGAGAATGATGATCGCTGACGTGCTGAAGAGAGAATGACTAATTTGTATTCAAAACCCTGATGAAGACAATGGTAAACCACTTCATTGTTCGTCACTAGTAGTTATGGCAAATTACATGTTATAAAGAAAAGAAGAGTGTGGAGAACCATGATCGCCTACCTCCTGAAGGGACATAAAATACTTAAAAAGAAATAATACATCTTATGTCAGAAGATAAAATATCAGATGTAGAATTAAACTGCTCATCAACAGACAAGTGTCTGTCAGTTGTTTGTTATGGAGTATGCTTATACTTTAATTGATCTCTCAAATCGTTTTTGTCTGAATCTGTTTCTAAAAAAGGTCTTGGCTTTTCAGCTGCATTGATTAACAATTTGCAAACAGAAAGCTATTTGTAGAACTTTCATTTATTGTGAAATGATGTATATTGGAAGTTTAACATGTATATTGGAAGTTTTAACAGCTCAAGAAAGCAAAAGACGGAAAGGTTTTAGAGAGAAAGAAGGATAAGAAAAGCTGAAGAGGAACATTGTGTGGATTGATTGAGGTTTCAAATGCCTTTGTAGTCTCTTTTCTCTAATGATCACCCATTCAGTATTGACCTGTCTTAAATTTTCTTAACTTGGGTTCTTAAACAGGTGTTTGAAATGGTAGGCATCAACATTTGATGTTTCATTGGTTATCAGCAGGTATATCAACTGATTTAAATTTTTTCCAACAATATGGACATCATTCATTCATGAATTTAAAGGACAATTGGTAATTCTACGATTCATGAGGTTATTATTTACACTTATACCAGTAAAAAAAAAAAGATGGAATAGAGAGAGAGAAGGAGAGAAAGAAAGCGAAAGTGAGAAAAGACAACGAAAGACGGATAAAAACAGATAAAAGTGCATGTAGGGAAAACAATAATGGTAAAGAGAAATAAACAAAAATAGAGAGGTAATAGAAAGATGAAAGGAGAGAGAGAGAGAGAGAGAGAGAGAGAGAAACATGAGTGGGAACTGATCAAGATAGAGAAAAAAGAGAGAGAATGAGAAAGGAACATATAGATAAATAGACAGATAAATGGATAGATAGACATGAGAGATAGGTAGATAGAAATTAACTTAGATAGAGAGAAAGAACAAGGAAGAAATACTCGAGATCGATAGATAGAGAGATAGATAGATAAAGAGAGAGAGCGCCTGTGTGAGAAATGAACTGATAGATAGATAGATAGATAGATAGATAGATAATGATAAATGAACTGATCAAGACTGAGAAATCAGTAGAAAGAAATGAACAGACTGAGAAAGAAAGAGGCAGGGAGAAACGAACTGGTCAAGATAGATAGATAGATAGATAGATAATGAGAAATGAATTGATCAAGACTGATAGAAATTAACAAGCTAAGAGATAGACAGATAGATAGATAAAGAGAGAGAGAGTGCATGTGTGATAAAAGAATTGATAGATAGATAGATAGATAGATAGATAGATAGATAGATAGATAGATAGATAGATATTAGAAAAGAATTAATCGAGACTAAGAGATAGATAGAAATTAACAGACTTAGATAGATGTGAACAGACTGAGACAGAGAGAAAGAGGCAGGGAGAAATGAACTACATATATATATATATATAGAGAGAGAGAGAGAGAGAGAGAGAGCAAGAGAGTGTGGAGTGATAAATAAACTGTGATAGATTGATAGATTAGGTGGATGTAAAATTTATCAGCACATTTGAGAAAATCTTTTACTGATAGAAATTTGTGGCCTCATTATTCAGTCACCAAACTATTTTTCCTGACTTTATATGAACTTTCATCATAAAAATACAATTCAGATTCTGAAAGAAAGTTTCTGATATCTTGGAACTGGTAAGACAAGAAGCAAAGTAAGTGACAGTTTGAAAATAACAGATTCGCAGAAGGTTTTGTGGAAGAATTCAGCTCCATAATTATCTGCTGCATCACCTTTAGGACACAAGGATAGATGTTGTCATAAAGCAACTTTACTTTTTTTTTCTGTTCCAATGTCATTCAAATGAGCCAATTGCTCACAGCAGCATTTCATAACAACAGATTGTCCAAGTATCAGTAACAGTCTTTAATTGATAGAATCCAAAAGCATCTCCGCATTCTTGTGAATGACAAATTATTTTTCATCCTAGAACCTCTTTCTCTCAGACAAAACGTTACAAGTGTCCCACTGCTCTATTACTGTTTCCATGGAAAGTGTTCAGATGAACTACATGCTTTAGTTCCATCAGTTCTAACCGTCACAACTAAGACCTTTCATGCTATGCTCATTTCTTAATTCCCTTCGTATTCTCCTGGTGAGATTTAAGTTCCACTTGAGCAACTTCATCCAACAAACAACACTTTGTGGAACCAGCTTCTAAGAGTACACTTCCTGACATCACTGCAATCTTAACTTGTTCATGCCCATGATTAACCACTATCTTTCCCACATATCCGCATAAACTGTGCCACTTACTCTGTAATCCTCTACCTCAAGTGGCTTGTACAGGATGAACATCATTGTAAAAATTGAGATTTACAAAATAATTTCCTTTGATTCAGAAATGATGGACTTTTTTTCCCAATGGATTCCATTGAAACATGCATGTAGGTATTTTTTTTTTAGGTTATGATGACTCTTGTTTTTATATTCTCATAATAAATTCATGCTTCATCACCTGAGAGAATCTTGTTCAATAAAGATTTGTTTTCTTTGTGCTGAAACTTGAAGCAACAGTAAGAAGGATGTTGAGAATACCATGGCTGAAGCATGTGAACAAATGGGGAAGTTTTAAGGTCGATGAGAACAAAATGGACACTTAGAACCAAAAAGAAACAGCTGAAAATCCTGTGACACATAATAAAGAAAGAGGGCTTGAAGAATTTAACACTCACAGGATATTATTGATGGCAAGATGAAAGAGTGAGTAAGTAGTCTGTGAAAATAGTGATGGAAGATGCAGTGGGAGGGATAGCAAAATCACAATCATAGCTAAGAGCTACAAAGGAAAAGAAATTGTGAAGAGCCATGATTGACACATGGAAGATTTATTTTTAAGCGTGATCTCTGATGCTAATTAAGGGATGAATATCAATCCCATAGACAAAATATTTCATTTTAAAAATTTCAGATAAAATTTACATATTAGGCTGCTGATACTGGTTATATATATATTTATCACTTCAAATATTGTTTTTAGTGGCTACCCATATTTGAGTAGATGTTCCGTTTATTTTAAACAGCATTTTATTTTTTCCACCAGCTTGCACACTGAAGAAAACTTATTAAAGAAAATGCAACCTCTGGCAGGATTTGAACCTGCATCCTTCTTTGCAAGAAAAAGCGCCATTTATCCATTGTGCTTCGACTGCTCGGCAATGAAATGCAGTTGAAATGCTTCAAAATCAAGCAAAATTCTGTCTGCCATGAAATTACACTTTACTTGTTAATATTTTATTGAAAGCCATAACAACTCAGTCTTGTATCTGAATTGTAAACAAAGCAATTTCTAAAGATTTAATGGATTTTGTTTTTTAATAGGCCGGTAGGTGGAATAAATTACAGCTTAAAATAAACAAATTATGTACCCAAAAAGACAAAACAAAAAAATGATGGGTTCTGTGTAAAACTATGAGAGGTAAAAATTGCTATTATTTTTAATTTTTTAAAGCTGTTTTGTTATGTGCAATTCACCAAAAACAAGCAAGTAAACGGCTTTAAAATAATAACAAAACAGCCTTAAGAAATTAAAAATAATAGCAATTTTTACCTATCATAGTTTTACACAGAACCCATCATACATATATATATGTGCATGCAAGGTAATATTATTCAGTGGAAAAAAAACAGTCTGCGTGTTGACATCACTACGTTCAGGAAAATTATTTGCTACACAATCCATCATTGAATTCGGCAATCAAATGCATATATATGTACCCAACAGCACACGTATACATGTATATGTCAAGTCCCATACTGTTCATATATGTTTATGTTTGTGTTAGCTCCAGTGGGCAAGCACATGTGTATGTGTGTCTGCGTACCTCAATGAATGTACGGCTGTGTATGTATGTTTGCATTAGTATGAGTGGCGTCACAACAATTTTTCCTCCCACTTCAATAAAAACACCAATACACGCAACCCTACATAAATCCAAAATTTTAAAAATTAATCAGTTTGTCTGACAATCACAAAAAGCGTGAAACCCAGGGTCAGAAACTCACATCAATCCAAAAAAAATATATATATATATATATATATATATATATATATATATATATATATATATAATAAAAATATAATAAAAGTCTTAAACACATTAATATTTCATGGTCATAATTTATTCCATTGGAAAGTAAATACGATCCTATCAATGGAATAAATGATGACCATGGAATATTAGTGTTTAAGGTTTTTATTATATCCTTACTCTGTCCTGGACATTGAGTTCTACCTGGATTCTATCCTCTTGAATTATTTTTATACATATATATATGTATGTATGTATGTATATATATTTATATATTTTATATATATGATTGCATATGTATGTGTATATTTAATATATATATATATATATATATATATATATATATATATATATTTATATATATATATATATATATATATATATATATATATATATATATATATATATATATATATATATATATATATATAAAAAAGGGTGATATTTATATATATATATATATATACAAGGGTAGTATTTATATATATATATATATATATATATATATATATATATATATATACAAGGGTGATATTTATATATATATATATATATATACAAGGGTGACATTTGTAGACTTCCCTCACATAAACATGTAAATGAATTAACATTACTGTCCTACATACACAAGCATTTCTTTACTTATATACTCTTACACTGTCACACACTTTAACATCCTATATATTCCTCACACATATTTATATATTATCTATTACATTTATACATATGACGTGTCCGACCATTGAGAACTACCAAAAATCATAACATTCCAGTACTCTGTATCTATGCTTTTTTCATTTCTATTCTTCATCTCTGACGAAGCGTTAATAAAAGTGAAACTGTTGTGTCGGAAACCTACTACCCCTCTTGAAGATGAACTTGTCTGCGTCTGTGAACAAAGACTTTAAATAGTGGCATGTCAGTTGACATGGGGGAGACAGATAGACAGAGAAGTTCTTAGCTGAGCTAGTTATTGACTACTCACGCGATTTCTGTACCTTTTCACCAACCTATTAAAACCCTTTTTATTGTTAAGTGTTATTTGCCGTTTGTCTCTACTAACCCCAAATCAACATCATAACAGAAACATTATTTACATTATTCAGACTATTGTCCCCATCTTTGTCACCATATTTATTACAACGAAAAGGAGCGTGGGATGCTCCCGGTTTTCTTCAGGTGGTTGGAATGTTGAACTTAACCCTTATTTTGCTCACTGGGGTAGACTGTTCTGTTACATGTTATGTTTTAACGGATGTACGTTGTTAGTTATCAGGTGGTTAATTTCCCTCTGAAAATTCTCCACTGAGTCCTTGAGGACACATGGCACAGTGTATAAAAGCATTGGTTAGATCCAGTGACAAGACCCAAAGAGTGCGAGTTCAATACCCGGTTAAGGCAGTGGAGAACTTTCAGAGGGAAATTAACAGGAGATAACTGATAACTGACATCCATTAAACATGTCACGTTGAACTAGAACCGTCTACTCCAGTGAGAAAAATAAAGGGTTCAGTTTGACATTCCAACCACCTGAAGAAGGCCGAAGCGTACAACGGGGTGAAACGTTGTAAGAAATATGGCGACAAAGATGAGGACAATAGTCCGAATAATGTAAATAATGTACATAATGCCTCATCTCAGAAATATAGACAGATACTGAAGGATCGGATAAATATGGCGACTAAGATGAGGACAATAGTCCGAATAATGTAAATAATGTACATAATACCTCATCTCAGAAATATAGACAGATACTGAAGGATCAGATAAATATGGCGACAAAGATGAGGACAATAGTCCGAATAATGTAAATAATGTACATAATACCTCATCTCAGAAATATAGACAGATACTGAAGGATCGGATAAATATGGCAACAAAGATGAGGACAATAGTCTGAATAATGAGGGACAATAAATAATGTAAATACATAATACCTCATCTCAGAAATATAGACAGATACTGAAGGATCGGATAAATATGGCAACAAAGATGAGGACAATAGTCTGAATAATGTAAATAATGTACATAATACCTCATCTCAGAAATATAGACAGATACTAAAGTGAAACATGTTAAAATGAGATTTGTTATCTACTTTGTTCTTTATTTTATTTCATCATCTTGTCAGATTCTTTTCCATATCTCATCTAAATTTGATTTTCAATTTCTATATGTATGTTTTAGGTGTCGGTGTATGTGTGTCTGAGTATGGGGGTTTATGTGTGTTTGAAAATGATTAGACAAACTAGAAAAGCTTATAAATGATGTTTTGCCAACATCTATTCATCTCATTTACTTCAGATCAGAATGAAAAAAATGGATTTTTGAAGATAAGAGGGGCAATAAATTAAATTACCTTATCAGATATGAGATCAACAAATAACATAAAGTAAAAGGTGTAAGATCTAATCACTCATGCGGCAGTAAATGCTGGACAATTTTTGTCACAAATAAAGAAAAGACTTGAAGAAACCAAGATATGATTCTGCCAACACAATGTTTAGAATTCCATGGACAGTTCATATGACAAATGAGGATGCTTGAAGAATATGTACTGCAAAGTAACAGCTGCAAACAATTCGAGATAAACAGCTGAAATGTTTGGGATGAAAAGCAAAAGAGAAAAGAAAGCTTGGAGAATTTAGCACTTACAGGCTACAGGAAAGACAAGAGAAAAAGAAGGAAATAGCTGGTAAAAGATTTGACAAGTTTGAGAAAGTAAGGAATAATCACAGAAAATGCAAAGGATCTAAAGACATGGAAGATTGTAGAGAGCCATTATAACATACATCCTGAAGTGATATGGTACACACGTATATACATGCACACCTGTACATATACAAACATATTCTTTTTGGCAATCTTGGACCTTCATGCCTGCAAAAAATGAAGTGTCAAAAGAACAGTTTTTCCCTTGACACTGCTATTATTTTAACTACCTTCACTCCTTGGCAATGTTTATTGCTTTAAAAATTGAAGATTAGAATTGTAATAAAACCTAAACATATGATGAAATTGAATTTACACATTTTCTTTGTTCTTGAGAATTGACAACAAAACTAACAAACACAATTCCTCTCTTTAAGATCCTTCTAGTCCTTCCTTACACCTCATTAAGGTGGTATTGGATCACAGATATATTAATGCTTATCATGAACCTTGGAGAGTAGAGAAAACCAAGATATTTCCTCTCTTTTCAAGCAACCCATTATATCTTTGAGTTTGACAAAACATCCTTCATATCATTCTGGTACACAAGTAGGGCCCGACTTTAAAGACCACATCCGCTGGCCCTAAAACCCTAAAATATTGATAAAATCTCTCACCCTCATGCATTTTCAGATCATAGTGACACAGTCGGCCATTTTTCAGTCCATTTCGTAATTTTATCCTCTCAGAAATTTTATCTTTCTCAGTAAAGGATTGATCTAGGTACCTTTTGTAGTCTTCTAGGGAACTGAAGCTTTTTTTATTCAAAGAGGTTTGTAGTGACTTGAATAAATGATAATCTAAATGTGCAATATTTTTTTTTCATCATTTCACACCAAGCAAGGCAATAAAGCCCCTAAGATGCAAGGTGGCTATTGAGAAAGAAAGAAAATAAGAACACTTTATAGAGGAGGAAGAATAATAAATGAACATGATTCAGAAAAACAGAAGATGGCGATTGATGTTGCGTTTAAATATTTGAAGATTATAATTGAGAGGAAAGCATGAAGCCAGAAGAGATTTCCACAAATGAGAAGTTTGAGAAAAGAAAATATTAGAATAGAACTTATGGTTATATTTAGCAATTTCAACAGTAAAATGATGAGATGAGACGTTGTTGCTGGTCTAATACTGCACTTAAATTTATGAGGCTGAGGTATCAAAGAGGAAAACTCAATAGAAAAATTGCCATAAAAATATTTATATTAAAGGCTCAGGGAAGCTACATTACAGTGGTGAGAAAGTGACTGAAGCCAAGATGCCAGGTCAAGGACAATAACATTACAGACCCTTCTTTTGGATTTTATCAAGAATCTAGAGATAGACAGCAGGAGCACCAGACCTGTCGTGGCAGCAATATTCAATTCACATGCAAGATGGATTCTGGCAAGAAAAATTATCTAGCAGAATACAGTGAACCAACTTTCCTAAAAGCAAACCTTGCAGTTGATTCAATATAATCATTCCACTTCATATCAATGGTAAATGTGAAACTGAGAAGGTGCAATGAGTTTCTTCCTGGTGGTTAGCATCAGCCATGCAAGATGAAAAACGGTTCTCTAACATGACTTTTAGATCAAATTATGATGTTTAGTCCTGTCGTTTACTTGTTTTGTTTTTCTTTGTTTCCAAATTCTGCTTTCTTTATTTAATGTCACGGCTTTTCTTTCAACGTTTGTCGTTTCCCTTTCACCTTCTCTTTTACTTCCTTCCTTTTTCTCATTACTCTACTTCATTTTTTTGTTCCTACTCTACTTTTCTCTCTATGACAATCTCTCTCTCTCTCTCTCTCTCTCTCTCTTCTCTTGTTCTTTCTTTCTTTCTCAACTTTTGTCTTTGGTCTCTCTCTCTGTCACAGTTTATTCAAATATTTTCCTTTCAGGACTTGTATCTCTGTCCTGAATCAATTGTTTCATCTGCCTTTTATGCTCTCTCTCTCTCTCTTCATCTCTCTCTCACTCTTGTTCAGTTTTTTCCTTTCTTTTCCCTATTGGGCTTTGTCTATCTATCTATCTATCTATCTATCTATCTATCTATCTGTCTCTCCCTCTCTCTTTCTCTATGTAACAATATTTCTCTCTCTCTCTCTCCGTCACTCTCTCTGTAACAGTCTCTTGTCCCATCTTTTTCTTACTCTACTTTTCACTCTAAGACTTCTGTCTATCTCTCTCTCACTCTCTTTTTCTAACACTCACTCGCCCCATTTTTTTTCTCTCTAGTTTTCTCTCTTGATTTCTGTCTGTCTGTTTGTCTGTCTCTCTCTCTAACAAATTCTTGTCCCATCTTTCCCTTTTTCGACTTTTCTCTCTTGGTCTCTTTCTCTCTCTGTAACAGTCTCTTGTTCCATGTTTTTCTTTTTCTACTTTTCTTTCTTAGTCTCTGTCAATTTCTCTCTCCCACTCTTTATGTAACACTTATTCTCTCTTTCTCTCACTCTCTCTGTATCAGTGTTTTGTCCCATTTTTTTCTTTCCCTACATTTCTCTCTTGGTTTCTGTCTGTCTGTCTGTCTCTCTTTCTCTCTGTAACAGTCTATTGCTGTGTTTTTTTTTCTTTCTCTACTTTTCTCTCTTGGTCTCTGTCTCTCTCTCTCTCACTCTCTGTAACAGTTTCTTGTCCCATCCTTTTCTTTCTTTACATTTTTCTCTTGGTCTCTCTCTCTCTCTCTCTCTCTCTCTCTCTGTAAAAGTCTCTTATTCCATATTTTTCTTTCTCTACATTTTTTGTCTCTCACTTTCTCCCTCTCACTCTGTATGTAACACTATTTCTCTCTCTCTCTCTCTCTCTCTCTCACTCTCTCTGTAACAGTCTCTTGCCCCATCTTTTTCTTTCTCTACTTTTCTCTCTTGGATTCTGTCTGTCTCTCTCTCTCTCTCTCTCTCTCTCTCTCTCTCTCTCTCTCACTCTTTGTAACAATTTCTTACCCCATCTTTTTCTTTATTCTCTCTTGGTCTCTCTCTCTTTCTCTGTCATAGTCTCTTGTTCCATCTTTTTCTTTCTCCCCCATTCTCTCTTGGTTTTTATCTGTGTATCTCCCTCTCTCACTCTCTTTCTCTCTGTAACAGTATCTTGTCCCATTTTTTCTTTCTCTACTTTTCTCTCTTGATCTCTGTCCATGTCTCTCTCTCTCTCTCTCTCTTTCTCTCACTCTCTGTAACAGTTTCTTGTCCCATCTTTTTCTTTCTTTACTTTTTTCTCTTGGTCTCTCTCTCTCTGTGACAATCTCTTGTTCCAACATTCTCTCTCTCTCTCTCTCTCTCTCTCTCTCTGTAACTGTCTCTTGTTTCATCTTTTTCTTTCTCTATTTTCTTTCTTAGTCTCTCTGTCTGAATTTTTTTAATCCCTCATCAAAAATCTTTTTATCTTGACCATTCAAAATATTATTTCTGCCAAATAAATTTCTTTGGATTTCTTCACTTCCCTTTTCTCTTCAACTGATTCACTTCACCAATTTCCTCCACCACCCACCAACTCTCGCAACTGTTGTTCATTGTCTAAATGATCATCTCCACATTCCTCAACTGACCATTCTGGGTTAATTCCAATCAAACAAAAGCTGAGTCAGCTTATCGACTGATGATTGAATCTATAAGATAGCTAAATATTTACCAAACACCCCATTGCTAACAAACTCTCCACAACATAAATTTCAAAACAAGTCCATAACTCTGCAATAATAAATGAAAAACAAATTTGTGAAGTTGGGAAACTCAATATAATGGAAATTGTTGTCTAAAAATATTTCACTGAAGTTGTGCAAAGGGCAACGTGACTAGAAATAATCATTTTTTTCAAAATTCTTTTTTAACCCTAGAACACTAACCATGGGTATATAGTACCCAGCATAAATTTTCCTATTTTTAATTACAATTTTCAGTACCTGATTTTCTTACCTAATAATATGTTTTTCAGTTCCTATTAATGTTAACTCAAAGTACAAAGTTTGAAGTGCCTGCATGTAAAATATTTCAAATAAAGATTTATATTTAATACTTTTTTTGATATTTTCAAAATTGGGTATGATATACCCATGGTTAGTAGTGGTGTAACTTTAATTGATGGTTAGTGTTTTAGGTTTAAGTTACTAAGTACTTCGGATTATAATTATTCATTTTTTAATTATAATTTTATAAAAATTTGTGGAGCGAAAATGGAAATGAACACCAAAACAGTCAAAAAACAAATGAGAGAAAAATGGATTCTGAGTAAAATGACCCGTGTATCTTTCTGGTTAATAAATTAGTACATTGAAAATAAATATTTAACCTTTTTTAACCAATGGGCTGCATTCTTGCCAACAATAAAAAAAACAGGCTTTGTGATCCCTTTGAAGAATATATAAGCAAAGTCACCAGGCCAGACAAAGTAAAGAAAAAGAGCAGTAACATGTGACATCAGTTCACAACAATATGGCCTAACAGATATTTCTTTTTTTTTTTATTTTTAACCCAAGCAAAGCAGGAATGTCACTAGTACATAAGAGGTTACAGGGAGTAAAGGTGAGAGAAAAAACTGAGTAAAAGGAGGATTGAGGAAAGGATGAAAGATGAAGTATGAGAAAAGAATATCTTGGAGTAGAAATGGAGGTTGCATTTAGCTATTTCAACAGTAAACGAGTGGGACCTAGATGCTAATCTAGTGGCACACTTAAATTAATATAGTCTGGGGACCAGGGAAAAAAGCATGTCAGAGCAGTTGCCATGAAAATCTTCCTCAGCAAACTACGTGACATGTAATACTCTCCCTCACCAAACTACTTGCCACTTACACTTTCCTCCTCACTTTCTCCCTTGCCTCTTTTCTCGTACTGACACATGGAGAAATCATATTTGTTTTCATCCTAGAAAACAACTACAAACAAGGAAGTTTAACACAAGAACTTTAACAAACAATAATACATGCTGAGAAAAATCGAATTGTAAAAACATGAAAATAAAAATATTTTATAATTTTTATATTCAAAATTAATAGGCAGTCCAGTTTTACTGCAGAATTTAATTTAAATTGATCCCCTTTAATAAGCTCTTTCAACTTGAAGATGTACTGCAAATCAGTGCGATTGCTCATCTTCACCATGACAGCTTATTACCCATTATGCTCAGGCGCATGTGTTTCTTTAAAACCCACAAAGCCAATCCGTGGTCCATACTACAACTCTACTGAGAGGATTTTACACTTCAAGAATTTGCTCTACCAGAGCAACATATGGTTTTGAATTCAAAGATATCCTTCTCCTAAATTAGTTGCCAGTTGACAGTCTAATTAGCTCTGCTATTTAACCCAGAGTTGAGGAGAGAAGAGATGGAATCAAACCTTTCCCAAGGGTATTTGCACAAAAGTGAGCCCAATGTACTTGTCCAGAATTTGAATTCAGCTTGCCAATTTTTAATTCTGAGCCTCTAACCATTATATCACTAGCACATATTTTATTCCCCTCCAGAAGCTAAAAGATTTTAAAATGATGAAATTTGTAATCCGCAAGGAGGTTACTGGGAGTAAAATAAAATGAAAATACTTTAGTGAGGAGAAAGGACAATAAAAGAAAAAGGTTCAGAAAGACAGAAAATGGTAATTGATGTTGTTTTTGTAGATTGTAGGTGGCAGAGAAGCAGGAAATTTGAAGAGTTCCACAGGTGACAAATGTTAAAAAAGAAATTATTAGAATAGAACTTACTGGGTGTAACAGCAAAATTGTCCAAATCGTGTAACAGCTAAATTGTCCATCCAACAAAATGTTAAATATCTGAAAAAAAAAACCCACTAAACTAATTGAGTTTCTTTTTTACAGGTTTTCAGATAAGACATTTAGCCATCTTGACACCATATTTCGTAAGAATCACTGAAAAAACCCTTTGAGTTATTCAGGTTAAAATTGTTTTGTGTCAGCCCCACTAACTTCCTAAATGAGCAATGGTGTGAGGAAAAAGATCATTCAGGTCTTCAGTAATAGTACCAACATTCATGCTCTGACTTCTATCTTCAAATCCCTTCAAAAACCATCAAGAAAATGCTGAATAAGTTTAAAAAAGAGTGAAAAGTAGAAAGGAAAACTGGATCTGGAGGTCATAACAGGAAGAAGGATATGCATTTCAACTTAGAGCTAAAGAGATCAATTAGAAAAGATCCAACTCAATCCATAAAACGTTTGGCATGTCAGGGAGGAGTTTCACTTATGACAGTCCAAAGAGTAGTAAAAAAAAAAGACTTAAAAATGAAATTGTATGTGAAACCTGTGAGGCACCAGGACAGAAAGTTAGAATGTTAGAGAGGGTGAAGATCATCTTGAATAAGTTGAAAAATGATCCTGTAATAATTTATATATGTATATTTGAACTTAATTTCAAGCCTTTATGAGCTTCCAATTTCTGGCAATATTTTTCCCTCAAAAATGTATAGCTGGTAATATTATTCTCAAAAATGTATTGCTGGTAATATTTTTTTACAAAAATATATTGCTGGTAATATTTTTTTTTCTTCAAAAATTTATTTCTGGTAATAATTTTTTAAAAAGTATTTCTAGTATTAAAACCTATTTTTACACTTTTATAATTCTTTTTACCTCAGTTTCAGGGTTAACTATTTTCCCATAGCTGGGACCCTAACAGGTGCTACCACCCCAGGTCAGGGTGGATCTGGGAACACCGGCAATTAAGAGGTGGTTCCACACTCCCAAAACCTTCTGATCTGAGGCCTTGCTGTTGGACATAGTTTATCGTCTTACCCTTGACGTGGATGTAGTTTATTGTCATACCCAGGACGAGTATGTGTAGAAATAGTTTTTGTGTTTCCTGCTTTATTGGAATATGGAGAATAACATGACATCAAGAAAAAAATGATAATAGTAATAATAATGATGGGTTCTAGGAACATTCGCCGTAAACATTTTTGCCATAGGAAAACTCACCTCAGGAATTTTCACTGTAGAAAACTTTACCGTATAGGATTTTTGCAGTATGACAATTTTGCTGCATTTTTTTTTAATATGTGAAGTACCTTGTTATCAAGTATATCTGGCTTACACTATTGTTACTTCAATATAAATATTTTAATAAGTGAAGTTATAGGATAAAAATCCTACATCATTCATCCTCATCAGGAAGGAGCGCAAAAATTTCAACTTGACACTAGAACCTACGTCACGCAATTTCATATTTCAGACTCAACGCTAAAGTTTCTGTTAACATAATATCAATCTGCCAATAATTTTTCACTGAAGCAATATATATTATTTAAAACAAACTTACAACTTGAATACACAAGCAGTAGCTTTACTGCTTTACTTGGTGAACTCAATTAAATACATATCTATCTATCTATCTATCTATCTATCTATCTATCTATATATATATATATATATATATATATATATATATATATATATATATATATATATATATATATATATACACACACACACATACCATTTTATATTTTTATTTTCATGCATGTGTGTTGTTTGATTTTATTTCATTGCCTGTACTGTATAGTAGGGTCAGTTGGGCACCATCTGTGAGAAAAAGAGCATCATGACACAATTCACTCCTCCAGATATTTCGAAACAGCATGCTGTACTGCTTATCATTCTCACTGGAAGCTCCAATACAAACATTTCAGAGTGCTTGGGTGTCAATCTAAGGACAGTGCAGAGGATTCAGAAAGAGTTGGATGAATCTAATGGTGATTATGAAGGTACGGCAACTTGAAAAACACACACTGATCTATCTGATAAGAAATGAACTACCAAATTTGCTGGTAAGGGCCTTAGACTCTACATGGTGGTCCACATCAAGTGCCTTGGTGTGGTCAAGAGAGTGACTGCTGGAAGACCCCTATGTCTGGCAACAGGATTCTGCACCATGCAACACAAGCAGGAGAAGCCAGTCATGGCTGTCAGACATTTTCTGCAACCATATCACCCCTTATATCTGGCCACTTAACTTCCCAGACTGCAACCGTTCTGATTATGTGTCAGTTGAGTGAGAGATCAACAAAACTCCTTGTAATGCCAAAGATTAACTGAAGATAAGGATTATGGCACCAATTTAAACAAGGAGACTACCCAGAAGAGTTGCAGGAGATATTGAAATTATCTGGAAGCTGTGGTTGAAGCTAATGGCGATTTTATTGAATAAATTTACTCTTTAGTATTTCAAGATATTTTTGTGTCAGTTTGATAAATATATCTGTTAAAATATGATGTCAGTATTATTTTCATTTTTTGCATAATTTAAACGACAATTTATCCATCGCACCCTATGTATGTGCGATATATATATATATATATATATATATATATATATATATAAACATATATTGTTAAATATAACAAACAACGAATGTCTATTATGTTTGATCATGAGTAGTTCTAAACTTTGTATGGCTGTTTTAATTTCTAGAGAATATAAAGACAAAAGTTTTCGCACATTTGGATATTTTTTTATTATGCTGTTCCTTGATCTAAGCTTTCGGCTCACATGAGCCATCTTCAGGTTGGTCATATGGACATTAAACAATACTATTCACCATCACATATAATATTCTGTTATGTCGACATAGAAGATTGCTATGCGACGATAACAGCCGTGGAATAGCAAATACAGGTCGTAAATTCATGATGCGGTTCTATGATGTCATAACCACGTGAGAGAACGAAATATTAACAATAGAACCATACGTCTAGATGCAATGTAATGTGTTATGCGAGTATATATATATATATATATATATATATATATATATATATATATATGTTTGTAAAACAGTACTGGTCCATGATGACATGTTAGCTGAGAAATTGATCAGTTTTTCTTTTCCTAGACTAGTTGCCCTACCAAGTCAGCTACACTATAACACTTGCTGAAGAAAAGATGCTTTTCTCAAGGGCATTATTACAAATTCTATTTTCTATGCCAGTCACTGTTACACTAATAACACATCCTTGTTTCTGGCATAATTTGTGAAAGACCCTACGTCATGCATTGAAGTGGGAAAATACTTGATTAAATAAATAAAAGATATGGAAGGAAACACATTTAGGGATCATAGCTACCCAGATATTGGTCCAGCTTGTCTAATCGATTTATGAAAGAAACCTTGTATCCCAGAAGAAGGTGAAATACATTGAAAGTTAATCTTCCTGTAAAGACTTAAGAAATCAATTCTATTTTTAATTCAACACATTCACAGAGTTCAATGCTCTCATGTTGAATGCACTAAAGATCAGTCAACTGAATCAATACAAAACAAAGAAATTTATTCTCTGAAATTACAGCTTCCAGTCATAAGTATTGGAATGGGTATATTAGGCTGTTTAGAAAACAAGATGTCATCTAGTATGTGTCAGAATAGACTTTGAGTGCAATGTCATTCAGAGAAGTCAGTTGTAGGGTTGAAAAAAACCCACATGATATATAAACACCCATTCTAGAGAGAAGGGCTGTAATTCTTAGACCTTGCACACAAGAGTATCAAGTTTATGTTTTAGGTGACAAGCTGTTTGACACAATCAGGAGTCAGGGTAAATATAAAAGATTAAGTATGTTTTAAATCATTTTACACATTAACACATTCCAAATTTAATTTTTTTTTTTTAAAGCATTTCACCCCAAGCAAGGTGGGAAGCTACTAGCACGCAAGGGGTTACAGAGGATTTGGAGCACGATAAAATAGGAGTGATAGAGGAAAGGATGAGGAGAAGGATAGTGGATAAATCAAGGTAACTGGAGATGTTGATTGACATTACATTTGAATAGTTGGAGATTTTAGCTATCGGGGAAACAGGAACAGGGAAGGGAGTTCCACAGGTGAAAGGTGCGAGACATGAAGCTATTGTAGTAGAAGAGATGGCAACATTTAACAGTTTCAACAGTGAAAGGGTGAGAGTGGTATGCCAGCCTCGTAGGACGCTTGAATTCACAAAGTCTGGGAACCAGCGAAAGCAGCTCATCGGAGCAATAACCATGAAAGTATTTGTAAAAAATTTGTTTGCTTTAAGGTAAGCCAAATTTAAATTTAATTTGTGAGTCATCTGTGCAAGTTGATCTCATATATACTCTGGTAATATTATGCACAAGCTATATAGTATAGAGAGTTTTACATCATGAATATCTGGGTTGGAACATTTCTATTCTTTTTTGTTTAATCAAGTTCACCCCAAGCAAGGAAGTAAAGCTACTGAGACACAAGAGGTTACTAGGTGTGAAAGAATTAGAAAAGAGTAACATTACCAAGGAGCAAGAACAAAAGAAAAGCAATTAGGAAGGCAGTATTTAAATTTTTGAAGATTAAAGTTGGCTGGAAAGCATAGAGCCAGAAGAGAGTTCCACAAGTGAGAAGTGCAAGAAAAGAAACTGCATAGAACTTACGGGTACATCTAGCCAACTCAACCGTACATCAGTGAGACCTCATAACTAGTAGAATACTGTGCTTATATTCATAAAGTCTAGGCACCATAGCTAAGAGATCATCCGAACAATTACCATGAAAGTATTTATAAAAAAGGCACAGAGAGGCTACCTTACTGCGGTGGGAAAGTGTCTGAAGCTGAGCTTCCGGATCAGGACCAATAATATTGCTGATTCTTCTTAGGATTTTATCAAGGATCTCTAGACATACAGTAGAAACACTGGACCATGTATGGTAGCAATATTCTAAGCATGAACGAATGGTAAAAAATGTATCATGCCTGATATTGTCATCATCACACTTATTGATATGTATACTTAGTAAGTTTCAGTACATCATCCTAGTATGTATGTTAGTAAGAGTATTCAAATCCTTGCAAAACATATCATTGGTCAGTGCAATAAGGAAAAAACCCACTAGTATATATAGATAGAATTCCTTTGTCCTGCTATTATTTGGAAAGCTGAAAATAATAAATTGCATTCTTTTTAGCAACCTGTTACGCATGACTATTTCAAATTTTCAGCTTTCCAAATAATAGCAGTACAAAGGAATTCTATCTATATATACCAGTGGGTTTTTTCCTTGCTGCACTGACCCATGATATGTTTGGCAAGGATTTGAATACTCTTACTAACATACATACTAGGATGATGTACTAAAACTTAGTAAGCATACATATCAAAAAGAGTGATAATAACAATATTTGAAATAGTCATGCATAAGAGCTATTAACAACAAGGCAGCACAAAAGAATGCAATTTATTTATTTATTTTAAAGGAATTCTAACTACCACACCGATTCTTAATAATAACTGTGAAAGTAGAAAGTACTTGAACAAAAATAAAAAAATATGAACTTTAGACATTTTCCAACAGTGTTGCATTGAACCTGATTCTCATGGTCAGAAAGCAAAAGTTCTAACCACTTAGCCAAGTTGTGAATATTAAAGTTTAATGAATGTATGAAATCTGATATATCCAGTACTTGCATGTCAAGGCTGTTGGAACTTGATACAATCTCAGTATCATTTTTTTTTACTCACTTCTGGCATTGCTGTTTTGGATAAAGAGCTGTGCTTCAATATGCATGTGATAGATTTACATAATTTGGGCTTTTCATTTTTTTCAATTAGCATAAAAAAATATTGAAAATGAGAATAAAACCTGCTGGATAAGGCTAAATGACAAAACACTGAAATTAAGTTTCCATCTCAAAGGTTAACAGGACCTAAAAACATTTCATGTTCAGGGTTGTATCCAATACAATTTGGGGAACACTTTTTTGTAAAAGAAAATATTGTATTATTCTTTTTTGTTTTTGTTTTTTTTTAAGAAATTAAGAAATTTATCTTGCTGAAATGAAGAAACTAAAAAAGTTTTGTGGTGATGGTAAACATTTTCTAATCTTAGCTTTGTATGATACAAGGCCACAGCTACAAAACACCTAGTAAGGATCAAAATGAGACTAGTTTCTTTATTACTGTTCCAACTAGGAACCTTGGCAGACCTTAATCATCCAAGTAATAAATTTTGTAAAAATTGTTAGATACTTTTAAATTTATACATTTTATCTATCTATCTATCTATCTATCTATCTATCTATCTATCTATCTATGCATGTTCATATCTCTCTTTCTATTCTCTCTATATCTGTATGAATGTATCTCTCTCTCTATCAATCAAAGTCTGTTCATATCTATCTATCTATCTATCTATCTATCTATCTATCTATCTATCTATCTATCTAAGTCTTTTTCTATCTATCTATCCTCAGTCGTTTTTTATCTATCTATCTATCTATCTATCTATCTATCTATCTATCTATCTATCTATCCTCAGTCGTTTTTTATCTATCTATCTATCTATCTATCTATCTATCTATCTATCTATCCTCAGTCTTTTTTTCTATCTATCTATCCTCAGTCGTTTTTTATCTATCTATCTATCTATCTATCTATCTATCTATCTATCTATCTATCTATCTATCTATCTATCTATCTATCTATCTATCTGTTTCTTTGTTTATCTATCTCAACTTTTCATATCGGTAATCGACAAGTTAACTTTCACAGAATGTAATCAATATGCTTGTCAGGTACCAAGTTGTATTTAAAAGACTCTCACAGACCTAATGAGAACAAGGATAAAAGTCGAGAAAACTTCCTGCCTGATATTTCCCCAACCCTGTGCTTGAAAAACACCATTAACATCTACCCTATTATTGTCACTGTACGAGTCTCAGACATAGATGGTAGGGAACATGGGATCTTGCAGTTATTCATTTAACAGATGAAAACCAAAGTCCACATGTGTTTTCCATTGACAAAGATGCTAGAATCAGACAAAGCAGTTTTGAAGAGAGAGTGACAGAACAAGATCTTCTTAGTTTTATTAAGAATAAATACTGACACAATTTCACCCTTTTGTTAAGTCTTTAAAAAAAACAGGGAAAGAGGTTGTTTTAAATAATAAGTTTCTTCCATCCTGCTAGATCTGGTAGTATTAAATAAATATAAATTAAATAAGTATAAATTGATATTCAAAGAAATGAACAAATTCTTCTTTTTCTTCTTCTTTTGCTCTTAACCTTGAAAGGAGTCACTGAGACGCCAATATGCTGAGCTGCTCACATTTCTTCTCCATCTATCGTGGTTGTCTGCCAGAGCCTGGGTCTCTGTGAATGGTTTCCTCGTGTGCTCATCACATGGTGTGCCTTGGGAGTTTAACCTAAAAGCAGAGAGGATCCCCAGACAAGGCTATATCGAAGGGCAGAGTCTCATCTTGGAAAACAGCTACCCGATTCCATTTTATATGGGGTCTACAGGGAATTTTTGGCTAAGCCTATGGGTTTGGATACCCCACATTAAATTCGGCCTTTTGCCACATCTGACTGCATGTGGCAGTTGGCAGATATCCTAAAGCCTGATTATTATAAAAGTAGCAATAAAAATTGAGAAAACTCTACTGTTTAGGAGATATTGTTGATCTTAGTTGGAGTCCCGGATACAGCCTAGCTGCCTGCTCAATTTCTGTCCCTGAAGTCAATCCTTCATGATACAAGTACCTTCACAAATTTCTAACTGAGGTGGCCAGGCTGTACCCAGGGACCCAACTAAGATTGACAATATCTCCTAAACTGTAGAGTTCCTCAATTTTTATTGCTATTTTTGTAATAATCAGGCTTTTTTACACCAGGAATAATGCATTTTTTTAAAAATTGGTCACTGGGGTATCTATCATCTGCAAATTTACCAAAATAAAAACAAAAGTTCAAGTTTAGCATTGGAAAAAATATTTTTGAACAAAGTTTTCCAGATTTCATGAAAAAAATTCATGTATAGTGTTAATAGGTTCACCAAAAACATTCAAGTTTCCATTATGCCAAAGAAATTCACTTATGATGGAAAATCACAAATACCCCCCCCCACATACTTAAGTGAATTTCTTTGGCAGAACAAGTGTGGAAACTTGAATGTTTTTTGTAAACTTATAAACATTATACAGGAATTTTATGTGCTGTAATATGTTTTTTTGTCTGTTTTTTTTTAAATGAATGAAATATTTCTTGAAATCTGGAAAGCTTTGTTTAAAAATATTTTTCCAGCATTAACCTTGAATTTTACCAAATAAAATTATAATTATAGGCAAATGTTGTTAAAAAAAGGTTTGAATAATAATAATGATAGGGAAGGAAATTGATGATACGGAATAATAGTTAGAGATAAACAAAAAAACAAACATTACAACTCGTAATGCCTTTCTTCTTACAATTTTGAAAGTTGCATCCTCATTGATAAAAAGAGAAATTTACACTTAGGGTAGAATTATTCATGCCAATGTATAAGTAATTTTTAAAATTACTTTTACTTTGCCATAAATAATAAATAATGTATTTGTTAAATTAAATTAAAATTATTTTAATTTAACAAATACAACGGATTGAATGTTCTTAATATAATAATTTTGAAGGTTTCAGTTGGTGGTCTTGGTTCACTTTGAAATTCCAATCACCTGCAGAATGGCTGAAACATCATGAATATGGCAACAAAGATGAGGACAACAATCCAAACAATGTAAATAATGTAAATAATTACAATACCTCATCTCAGAAATATAGAAAGATATTGAAGGATTGGTACGGACCCGATATACCAAAAATATGGAGACAATTAGAAAAGGCAATAAAGATGAGAACAACAGTCCGAACAATGTAAATAGTGTAAATAATTACAATACCTCATCTCAGAAATATAGACAGATATTGAAGGATCAGTACGGACCCGATATACCAAAAATATGGAGACAATTAGAAAAGGCAATAAAGATGAGGACAACAGTCCGAACAATGTAAATAATGTAAATAATTACAATACCTCACCTCAGAAATATAGACAGATATTGAAGGATTGGTACGGACCTGATATACCGAAAAATATGGAGACAATTAGAAAAGGCAATAAAGATGAGGACAACAGTCCGAACAATGTAAATAGTGTAAATAATTACAATACCTCATCTCAGAAATATAGACAGATATTGAAGGATTGGTACAGACCCGATATACAGAAAATATGGAAACAATTAGAAAATTCAATAAAGATGAGGACAACAGTCCAAACAATGTAAATAGTGTAAATAATTACAATACCTCATCTCAGAAATATAGACAGATATTGAAGGATTGCTACAGACCCGATATACCGAAAATATGGAGACAATTAGAAAAGGCAATAAAGATGAGGACAACAGTCCGAACAATGTAAATAATGTAAATAATTACAATACCTCATCTCAGAAATATAGAAAGATATTGAAGGATTGGCACGGACCCGATATACCGAAAATATGGAGACAATTAGAAAAGGCAATAAAGATGAGGACAACAGTCTGAACAATGTAAATAATGTAAATAATTACAATACCTCATCTCAGAAATATAGAAAGATATTGAAGGATCGGTACGTACCCGATATACAGAAAATATGGAGACAATTAGAAAAGGCAATAAAGATGAGGACAACCGTCCGAACAATGTAAATAGTGTAAATAATTACAATACCTCATCTCAGAAATATAGACAGATATTCACTGACATATAAGACAATGAGTATCACTGTAATAACAACAACTCTAGGTACAAGCTTATGAAGTTTTATTTAACTAATTCAGCTTTAGCACTGAAAACCTTTATTTTATTATAGTGGATGGTTGCAAGCGAGAGGGGATATGGAAGGTGCTTATTTTATTACCACAATCGCATAGCAATCCAGTACTCTTTTGTTTGTTCTTAACAATTTTTTTCCATTTCTCAGCACTTTCCTTAGCTTTTAGAATGTTTCTTGTGCAAGTCCAATGCATGTTCAGATTTCAGTGTTGCATTTTCCATCCTCTATTAAAACCTTTCCCTTATATGCATCCAGCAGTGTGCAGAAGGTGGGCTGCAGAGGATAGAATGGCCTCAGGCATCCATATCGGAAGTGCATCCAATCAAAGAATGAAATAAAAATTTAGTTCATATTTAATTTGAATAAAGTTTTTATTTCATGTTTCATCTGCTTTTCCATATTTGAAATGTCTTCCTTTCTCAAACATTTCCCAGTACGAGGCCCTATAGGTCAGCCTACTTGGGTCATAGGGACAGGGAATCAAGGAGTTGACCCCAGGCAACACCAAACATCACCAAAACTCTGCACATCACTGTATGCATCTGCATCTGCATCAGCTTGATGTGGGCTTGACATTTCCAATTTCTTATTTGTTTAAATAAATTTAAAACCCCTAACATTTATATATACAAAAATGCTGTTAAAAATGAGAAACAGAAAAACGTGGAAACAACAAAATGAGTATTATTTATTATCTGGTTATTATGTGGTGTTGAAGATATGAGAGACAGTAATACTGAGTAAAATTGGGAGTTTGGAGTCAATTGTAGACCAAATATGGATTGGAATCCAACAGAATGATAAGATAAAGAATAAGTAAAGTGTATACAATCTTTCTTGCACATTTTTTTTTTATGGATGTATGTAATGTGTGTCCAGATAATTTAGTTAGAAAAATACAAGTGTTTGGGGTTTTCTTACCTTGAATTTTTGTTGAGTATTAAGTGATACATGTTACTATTATAGCCTGAAAAAAGAAATGAAATTTTCATTGACACACGTGTTAACGACCTGTCTGTGTGAACTGCTTGTCCAATAATGCCATGTGTTTTTGTATATAGAGGAGAAAAGTGGAGTCAATTCTTATTGGTTCAGAATGAGTGAATTAATGACTATTACAATTGTTATAATTATTTTATTATAATTATTTTTTGACATTATAATTAATTTCTATTTATTTACTATTTTATGGACATGACACAGTGGCAGAATACTTAATTTTTATCTATGTATTATTTATGGACACAACAGGCTTTTTCTCTTGCTGTTTTCTGTACTTTCTATTTTCTTTCAGTTAATGGTTCGTCCTTTTTTCTCGCTTTATTCTACTACCCTGTCTAGGAGGTCCAGCAGTTTTCTTTCTGTATCAGCCATCAACACATTGCCAATGTATCTTATATTCTTAAAATTATGCCCACTGATAATAAATCCTGATAGGGTTTCCAGTTTGCTTAACTGAGTGGATACTAACTTAAAATAAAATTTCATTAACTTAATTTAGAGAGAAAGATACATGGATTCTAAAACATATCAAATTATTAATCTCCAAAATTTCCACTTTTAAGCATATATAGTTATTAGAAATTATATACTCTTTAAGTAAAATACATACTATATACATTACTTCCCTTAATTGGAACTCTACGTGTAATTATTACCTCCTTTAGTACTCAGTTTACTGTATATTTGTAATTTCCTTTGACATGTTTTTATTCTTATTTAGCATTAACTCCATTGCGGGTTACTTTGTTTATTAAAGCTTTCTAAACAACCTTTACAATTGGGCTCAGCATTTTTCTGTTAAATTTTCATGCCCTTGTTGTATCTACTATTATATATAGTAGGTATAAATAAAAGGACAATGTATCAACTGGCTCCATCAATATTAACCATTGAAAATCATTTTCATCAGCTTGTTTATTCAAACTGGTTAAAATGATTTTTAATGCTGAATTTAGATGAAGCTAGTCACATATTAGTTTTGAATATTCATTAGCATATGAAACAGGAGATAGTTCAGATACTCAAAATATCCAAAAACTAGCATTAAAAATCATTATCAAATGCTGTTAATCACTTTGATGTGTCACTTCCATATAGGTCAAACAAACAAAACCTTATGAACTCTATACAATTAATGATTCCAACACGTGTTCTGTTTTTGAAACAAATAGTGAGGGGCAATGAAAAGTGGATATTTTACAACAGTGTAAAGTGATTATGTATAGAGGGAACAAAATGAATCAATATTAACTCTACCAAAAGTTGATTTTCCTTTAAAAAAATATAAAGCTCTATATAGGATGTGGTTGGAAAGGAATTCTCAATAATAGCTTCTTCTTGAGAATTAAACCATGTTCTATAGTTGCATAGACCATTTGAGGTTGATAGCAAGGAAATAAGAATATTACTTGAGAATAATATCTATTTTATGATGATGATAATCACTCAACTCAACTCTTGTAAATTTCTAAATTCCCCCATGGTGTATAGGGGCCACAATTCTCAACACATTAGATGTGGTTTCAATAGCAAGTAGGATTTTATTGGATGGGGTTGCTAGCCTCATTCCCAAATAGTTTTGAATTCAGAGATTTTTCTTCTTCTAGACCCTTTACCATCCCAGGCTGATGAGTGCCATCTGCTCTACTATTTAACCCATAGCTGAGGGTGTAGAAGTGATAAATTTGTACCTTTCTCAAGGACATTTGCATGAAAGTAAATGCAACAAACCCAATAAAAATTTCTTATTCCAAGCTGCTAACCATTGCACCACCTACACATCAAGATATGATACCTGCAAATGTATTCAAAAGATCCAAATCAAGTATTGAAAATCATTTGTACCAACTTGGTTATGTTAGTTTCTTTGATGAGTAGCATCCATGCAGAGAACTGTAAAAAGAATGCTAGCATACTGCTCTTTTTTGGGATTGGTAACAAAAGTGCATACTTTACAACAATATAAAATGTATGCGACAAGGAAAAGAAAACACTACACATAATACTAAAAGCCAGATTTCATCTAAAGAAGATGATCCTATGTATATGGTTGAATTGGAAAGAAGCTCACTACTCTGCAGTCTTCCCAGAGTATTAAATAGTTGAACTGAATAATTATTGTTTCCAGTAACAACAAACTGAAAGTAACAATCAACAAAAAACATCCAAAATTAGTTAAGAGAAATGGTGTAATATCACTTCATGTTTTTTGTGACCAATTGAACTCAGCTGAGAAGTTTTCAGTTTGTTTTTTGTTTTAATATTTTTTTCTTGGAAGTTTTGTAATTTCTAGTAATTTCTGTAATTTCTTGTAATCTCTGCATTTTCTTTTAATTTCTGTAATTTTTTGTAATTTCTTGTAGGCCCTGTAATTTCTTGTAATTTCTGCATTTTCTTGTAATTTCCTATAAATTCTGCAATTTCTTATAATTTCTGTAATGTCTTCTAATTTCTTTCTGTAATTTCTAAAAATTTCTATAATTTCAAGCAATTTCTGAAAATTGTAATATTACAATTCAGAGTTATAAGTTTTTGTTCCTAGTTTTAAAGTTATATAAATTACAATCTATTTTAATTATAGATTATGATAAAAAATTAAATTTGTGTACATTTGACAATGAAATATCACCAAGGCAAGAAAAGAAAACATGAATATTGAAATATGATGCTGTTGTATAAGTTTTTATAATTAAAAGCCTATTTTTGTCAAAAATATGATGCTGTTGTATAAGTTTTTATAATTAAAAGCCTATTTTTGTCAAAAATATGATGCTGTTGTATAAGTTTTTATAATTAAAAGCCTATTTTTGTCAGAAAAAAAAAGTAAATACAATGTAGTTACTGAAATTTTATCATTTACTTTAATAAATGAAAAAATCTCTCATTTGAAGGTGTTTTTTTAAAGGAATGCAGGGTGGCCTCAAACTTTTTGCCTGTAGTGCATATATGTATATACGGATATTTATGCAGCATATCTTTATTCAAGCATGTTTAGTTGAATAATCTGAACATATGTCTATTTATTTTATTTTAATCCTCTCGAATTCTTGGATCAATTTCTTAATGTTGTTATTAAATTCATTAAGGAAGGCACTGTAGTTTTTTCATTTCTTTTATTTTCCCAAGAACTTTCAATCTTATCCAAGATCATCTTCAGGGGGTGAATTGCTAAGACAAAAATGAATATATATATATATATATATATATATATATATATATATATATATATGTGCATGTGTGTGTTCTTGATCTATATAAACAACATCCCTGATAAGCTATTTACTGATAACATGAAGCTATATATATCGTTGCATCAGTGACAAAGAAAATTGCTCATTACTTCAAGATTATTTAAATCCACTTTCAGTTTGGAGTTCATATCGGCTTCTGAAATTCAATATGGGGAAACTGCATTGTGGTGAAGACAAGTTGAAAATACACTAACATATTCAATACAGTTTGCCATGAACAATTGAAAGAACAAAGAGACTTGGGTATTCTAGTTTCATACAATTTATCTTCAAGATTTCATATCTCTGAACAGACAGAAAGAGCAATACAAATGCATAAGGACATGTACCTGTGCTTTATAGATTATGCAAAGGTGTTTAATAATGGATGCCACAAAGATCTGTTGGAACTGCTCAGCAACCTTGATATATTTGGGAAAGTTACAAGAATAACCAAGAACCTATACTGGCAAATAATGGCCTGTATATGGATAGAAAATAAATTCAGCAGATATGCAAAAAAAGAAAAGGGTAGAAGGCAAGGATGTGTCTTCTCACCAAACTTAAGGCGATCATGAGAGAACTAAAAGTCCTACCAGGATTTATTATTGGCAGCCACAATCTTAACAATATAAAGCATAAAGAGGACAAAATGTTGATAGTAGACACAGAAAGAATTGTAACAAAAACTCCTACAGAAGATAGTGAAGGAAAGCAAGAAGAAAGGATTAAACATCAACAGCAAGAAGACAGAATGCATGGTTGTTGGCAAAAGGATGAGCCCAAAGTGTGAGTTGAAAATTAAAGTCTATATTTCTGAGATGAGGTATTATGTACATTATTTACATTATTCGGACTATTGTCCTCATCTTTGTCGCCATATTTATCCAATTCTTCAGTATCTGTCTATATTTCTGAGATGAGGTATTATGTAAATTATTTACATTATTCAGACTATTGTCCTCATCTTTGTTGCCATATTTATCCGATTCTTCAGTATCTGTCTATATTTCTGAGATGAGGTATTATGTACACTATTTACACTATTCGGACTATTGTCCTCATCTTTGTCGCCATATTTATCCGATTCTTCAGTATCTGTCTATATTTCTAAGATGAGGTATTATGTACACTATTTACACTATTCAGACTATTGTCCTCATCTTTGTCGCCATATTTATCTGATCCTTCAGTATTTGTCCATATTTCTGAGATGAGGTATTATGTACATTATTTACATTATTTGGACTATTGTCCTCATCTTTGTTGCCATATTTATTACAACGTTTCACCCGTTGTATGCCCCGGCCTTCTTCAGGTGGTTGGAATGTTGAACTGAAACCTTTATTTCACTCACTGGGGTAGATTGTTCTAGTTCCACGTACCATATTTAATGAATGTCAGTTATCAGTTATCTCCTCAAGGACACATGGCACAGTTGATAAAGGCGTTGGTTAGCTCCAGTGACAGGACCCAAAGAGTGTGAGTTCAATACCCATTTAAGTCAGTGGAGAACTTTCAGAGGAAAATTAACAGGAGATAACTGATAACTGATATCCATTAAACATGGCATGTGGAACTAGAAAAGTCTACCCCAGTGAGCGAAATAAAGGGTTCAGTTCGACATTCCAACCAAGTCATTACCAGGATGCGTCAAGACGACCCGTACGTGATATATGGTGCGTTGACGGATGTGAATTTAACGTCTGGGTCGACGCGAGCTCGCTTGCAAAAGGAGTGTCTCTTGAAGTAGGTGAAACTGTCGTGGAAGATGCGTGTTGGTTGCGTCCCGAGAAGGATACGCAACATATCAACCTGTCGGAATTAGACGCCGTTATCAGGGGAGTAACCGCGGCCCTTCAATGGAATGCAAAGGTGTTGTATTTATTCACGGATTCCGCATGCGTGTATAAGTGGATAGCAGACACTCTAATGGGGAAGGCCACGATATGTACAAAGGCTGCGAGCGAGATGCTCATTCGAAGGCGGCTAGACACACTGGGAAAGTTGGTAAGTGAATACCACATCCGTAGAGATACAGCTGGTCAGATCACATCAGAACAAGGCCGATACTTTAACAAGGGTACCCAAAAAATGGCTTGACGCTATTAAGAAAGAGGTAGAGCCGGTAGGACATGTCTGTGCAACATCAGCGAGCAACCGTAACTCAGATTTAATAAAATCTGTGCATTGCCAAAGCGGACATCCCGGTGTAAAACGGACCCTATATTTCGTGAAGCAGATTTATCCCTCCGTATCTAAAGCTGCTGTCAGGGCAGTGGTCAGGGAATGCAAGGAGTGCCAGTCCATCGACCCAGCACCTGTGCAATGGACAAAAGCAAGGTGTGGCACGTGTTGGAATGGACATCACCCATTATAACGTGAAATCACTATTTAACCCTAATTGGTGGTGTTCACCGTGTTGGAATGGACATTGACCACCCATTGTTTGAATGTGGACCTCGACGGACATCACTGACAATTTCCATGAGTGGACTATTCCTGGGGAATTGACTGTGTATGTCCCCAGGAAACATAATCGTTCACTCAAAAGAATTTGGCGATGTCTGCGTCGACAGTATTCCGCACGCGTCATTGACCACTCAACTGAACGGATAAAAGAGTCATTGTTCTTGTGGGAAAGTGGACCATGTCACTGGACGGAACTCGCTCTGTGCTGGTTGATGGCATACCAAGACACACTGCATTCCGCAGTGGACTATTCAAAGATTTTTGTTATTTGTTGAGGGACAGACGTGGACGAAACGCCTGTAAGGTTCAGATTTTGCTGCCCAACTATAAAAAGTCCCAGTCCAAAGAAGAAGGAAAAGAAAGCAAACAAAACAAGACCGATAATATATGTATACACAACAAAATATATATTCATAATAAGTTACAACACAAGAAAACAGTACAAAGGACAAATGGGAGCATCAAAGCTTAGCGTGAATTTCTTGTTAGGGACTACATTTTGAGGTTGATAGATTCCATACAAGCCTGAAAAAGTGAGAGGTTAAGGGTATTGGCTATTTATAGCCAACGAGACCTCTGGTGAAAGGGTTACAAACTGAAGGATGTATCACAATAGCCCACCAGATTAAAGGTTGTAAGGAAATGAAAACTTTAATATATAAAGAAAAAAGGTTCGTTAAAGTCTGAATATTGTTCTTGTGGGCTGAAAAGAAAATGTGTCAGAAGTGTGGTTGAGATTCGTGATTCGACGAAATGTAGTGTTGTCTCAGGGTGCAGTGTTATATTTCAGTGAGTTAGAATTGGGCACGTCCTGTAAAATGCGTCGTAGTGGTCTGCGTTGCTATCAAAATTTGTCTTTTTTTTTGCTCCACGTTGAATTGGTTGTGTCGATCTATGCACCTGTCTGCTGGCTTGTTTGTAGTTGGTTTGAAAAACGAGGTGGTTCGTGTGGGTTTCATCGGCGCACTAAAGTTAAAAGCGTATTCGTGAAGTTGAGCGAATTTCTACCGAGTGTCGAATGCATGTTTGAGAGAACTGGTATTGTCGATAGAGTATCGTTCTGGCAAAATCGGTTTGTTTGAGTCGCGTAATTGCAGAATGAGATAAAGGACGGTGAATTGCCTTTTAAGACTGCATTGGACATTTGAAATATGTGCAATGTTTAGCACAATGTGAGTGGATGTGTAGTCAGTTGAAGTTGTGTTGACTAGAATGTCCACGTGTGTTTGAGAAGAATGAAGCAAGCAGTGGCGTGAAGATATCGCCACGTGGTGTGTTGAGTGTTGCTTCATGTCGGAATCACGAATGTTGTTTAGAAAATGAGACAGTGAGTCGTCTGCAAGAATCACCAATCGTATATAATGGAACAGTGAGTCGTCCAGTGGTTTGGTTCACACTTTTTCTATTTCAGTCCAGAAGAAAACAGTGTTAGTAGAAAATAGCGTTGTTTTCCGTTTGGTACAGCCTTAAAGCATGTCTGCCGGGTGAAATTAGGTCAAACGTCGCCGAGAGAAAGAAAGGGTCAAGCAAATATAGACCAGTGGGTAAAGAGTTCTAAAGGTTCGTCTTCAATAGTAGTAATTGTTGTTCTTTCGTTGATAGTGTACGAAAAGAAGTTTTTCTCAATTTTTTTCCTATCTGGCTCTCTTTTTGGGAAGGTGTGTGTATAAGAAATTGTTTGTTTTTGTACATATATATCGTCTTGTGTGTTTTTTAGCAGGAGTGGAAAAAATCACGTCCAGGTCACCATTTGAGAGGGCCGTGGCTGTTATGCTGGCGGTTACGGTTTGTTGAGAGAAGACAGACGTGGACGAAACGCCTGTAAGGTTCAGATTTGCTAGCCGGCCCAACATAAAAAAAAAAGTTTGGAGTTAAGTCAAAAGAAGAAGGAAAAAGAAACAAACAAGACCGATAATATATGTATCAAATATATATTCATAACAAGTTACAATACAAGAAAACAGTACAAAGGACAAAAAAGGTCTGCGCTTAGCGTGAGCTATTTCTTGTTAGGGACTACATTTTGAGGTTGAGAAGAATCCTCAGAAGGAAAGAACAATCTCCGGTGCGTTAGTGCACAAGCCTGAAAAGTAAAAAGAGAGATCGAAGGAAGGGTCCTATTTATAGCCAGGAAAGAGACCTCTGGTGAAAGGGTTACAAACTGAAGGAGGAATCCGACAAAGAGGGCTAGCACCTCTTCAGATGGTGAAGACTTTGTGCGTAATCAAATCAGAAGAATCCTCAGAAGAAGAAAAACATTCTTCAGATGACGAACAGTTGTCAGACCAGAAGAACAGAAGAAGAATCTTCAGATGATGAAGATGCAGATCAGAAGAATCCTCAGAACATTCTCCACCAACAGTCGCCCTGCCCGGAGAAGCTTAAGAATAAAGAGGCCTGCCCATAATCAGCAAAAAAATCTACATCCTAGAAATGTTCTTCCCTCCCCTGAATGGCGTGACCAATCAGAAAATTCTCTCGGTGAACAGAAGTCGTTGTTTTTCGCTTATAAAAGGAGATGATTTTTTGAGCTGTGAGACGAACACACGTTGTTGTTGGTGAGAAATGAAGGTTGGATGTGTGACCCTGTTTTGTCGTTTCTACGGCGTGTGTTGGACTGTTACGTCGGACTATTATTTGAACTGCGATTTGGCTACAAATGTTGCGGCCGAGAAACAGAAGAAATCTATTGCAGTTGCTACTATCAGTTGACAGTCTTTTCTTTACTACAACACATTTCAATCAACCTAGGACAGGTGCCTCAGACTAGCTACAGGTGAAATCAAGCTCCTGTTCATTCAGTCAAGATGCTAGTTAATCGATTTGTGTGACATATACAAAATATTGGATGGCTACGATAAAATGGAAGTGGACAAGTTCATCAGTCTGTCAGTCAATTATGTGGCATACATGATATGCACATAGGCGATCATGTATCTTTCAATACATGACTGACGAGGCAGATTTTTACCTGCAGTAGGTTGCCATTTCTTTCTGGAGTAGACCAATTGCTATCCAGGGCTATAGAACCCAGTCTGTCCTGCTATTTATCCATAGCTGGTGGGGTGGGGGAGAAGAGGATTCATACCTTTTCCAAGGATGTTAGCACCTAAGTGAATGTAATGGATTCGACTGGAATTCAAACTTGGTACCTGATTCCTCAATCCCAATCACTATCAATTACTTCACTGTGCCTCCTCATCACCTTCTCAAACAGGAGGATGTGTGGCTACTCATACAAATTGATGAAAAAACACTCAAAAATACTGGCAAAATCCATCTTCTTTGTCCTGAGGGTGATGAAAAACTGGAACTCTTTACCTAGTGGAGTTATGAATGCACTAACTCTTTGTTTCATTCTCACTTGTTCACACTCCCCCTCTCTTTCTCTCTCTTGCTCTCTCTCTCTCTCTCATACATATCCACATACAAAACAATGATTAAGTACAATGTTCCTCGAATTTTGTAAACTTTCATTGAAAGTAATGTTTTTATCATTTTAAACCATTGGCAAGATTCAATATGGAAGATCATACTTGTAAAAATCATTTACTTTAGGAAAAGAACTGTTTATATTAATTTTTTCTGTGGAAGAAATCCCTATATATTTTTAAAAAAAATGTTATTTATTTTAAAATGAATAAATTAGAAACAAATCATGTACATCAGTTTCTTTTAATCACACTGACGTCAGCAATAAATATTATACCATATATTAAGTCTTTGCCAGGGCAACTCGACGTGGTGTAATGGTTAGAAAGCTTGTCTTGCTGGATCAATTATGACTGAGTAGTGAGTTCGATCCTCACTAGGTGCCCCCTACTTTTGACCTTGTGCCACTATACCAAGTTTATCCCTTGTTTCTTGTTTAGGATTGAGTCTCCAGTTCCTTCTAAAATCTATTCATTTTATTTCATCTCCAATAACCCTTTGTGTCTTAGTGGAATTATCGCCTTGCTTAAGGTGAAATGATTAAAAAAAACAAAAAAAAAACTCTATTTCTTAATTACAAATATCTTTTCCTCAAAGAAAAAAAAAATCAACCTTTCCCAGAATTCTAGATCTGGTGATTATGCATATGATCTTCCATATTGATTAGGAGATTGGAAGTTTTGAGGAGTGTGGAACCACTACTTAACTGCTGTTGATCCAATTTTCAACTTGACCTGGAGTGACAGCACCTGTTAGGGTGCTGGCTATGGGCAAATAGTAAACCCCCAAATGAAACACTATGAAATTATAAAACACACATTTTTAGAGTAAAAATACCAGCAATACATTTTTATATTAATAAATTACCAACAATATCTATTTATAGTAAAAATTACCGACAATACAATTCATAGAATTACCAATATTACATTTTATAGCAAAATAACCAATAGCAGATTTTATCTATAGTTGAAGGCATACAATTGGGCTCAAAATATATGTAGTTGAAGCCTAAAAATTGTATTCAAAATATTTAGATTTCGACATTAAATAACCCATAGCAGTTATATGCCACTAAATAAAATCAACCAACCAATCCATAGTGAAAATTGTTGAAGTACCTTCAATGAAATATTACCTCAAATTCTTTTTAGCAGTGTAGTCTACCTTATGATGAGCCATATCTCAAGTGGCCCACAAGTTGGAAAAGGTTGCCCATACCTATTCTAGCCATTGAGCTATATTGCCTGACTGATTTCTTCTTCCTCTGTTTTAAGTTTTC
Source organism: Acanthosepion pharaonis (assembly GCA_903632075.3). Classification (NCBI taxonomy): domain Eukaryota; kingdom Metazoa; phylum Mollusca; class Cephalopoda; order Sepiida; family Sepiidae; genus Acanthosepion; species Acanthosepion pharaonis. The sequence goes on from CAHIKZ030005607.1 coordinate 173,222, forward strand.
TGTGTGGTCATAAGTGAAGATGTTGTAAGGTGTTGGAAATGGCACAAAAAGGTTAAAAAGTTTGCTGTCTGAGGAAAGCAGTTCTTGTAATTATTATAGGATGTCAAGTGGTCCTTATTCTGAGCTGCTGCACAAGGAGAGCAAGGATAACAAGGAGAGGAATGTCTTTGACTTTGTTCTAAGTGTTTTTGCTGCCTCAGTAGCCAATTGATGCTTCAAGCAGCTTTGCTGTAATTATTTCAAAGAGAGGAAAATGTATCATTTTACCATTTCTTTTGTGGTTACATAAATAAGATTCTGGAAGAAAAGAAAAACTGTGTCATAAAAAAACAAATAAAATGTGACTGATTACAGAAATCCTGATAGAAACACTTATTAAATTTTACAAGCACAGAAATATTTTAGTAAAAAAAAAATATGGAGTAGGGATTCTTGTGGGGGAAAATGAAATAAAACCAATAAATAAAATAATAATAACAAATAAAAAATAAATAAATAAATTCATTTTCCCATGATGCAAGTTATAAAAAAACTGGAAAGATGTGAACTATACACTAATAGTGGTCCTACTGGGGAATATTAGTTTCCCCAGGTACAATGATGACTGAACTCTTTCTACTTTTCAATGATGTCATTCGGATGTGTTTTCAGCAGCCCTACTCATAAAGTAGATATTTGCCCATCCCAACTCAGTGCTAGGGTGATTTGACCTCAACAATCTATATCCATTCTTATCTTTACTTCTTATAAATTATTTCTGAACCAAAAGGAAAACAGACTTACTCAAGAGACATTTTATTTTGTTCCAATACAGTCAATATAAAAGTAATAATCATCTATAGTAGAAACTCAAGTCATTTTTTGTATGTTTATATATTGAACACTGACCTTCACCTAAAAAAATACACACAAAACCCACAACCTTGTTAACATCCACAGTCTTAAAAAATGGGTAATGGTTTGGTTAAAATAACAACTATGTTTTTATGATAGTAGTTTTTGTTTCGGAGATGTTAAAATTTACATGCCATTTCTTGCCCCAGTAAAAAACTGATTTAAGCTCATTTTCAAGAGCAACTGCCACTTTTACTTTGTTGAACTTATTGGACTTACTGATAAGACAGCAATAAATAATTGTGTCATCAACATAAATACCTAATCAGTAATTGACATTATGCATATGGAATTAAAACATCAGTCAACAATAGCTAATCAAAATAATCAGAAAAAAATGTCATAAATTCTTTCATCCAAACAAAAAACCACTGTAAACCACTTACTGAACTCTATCTGAATACTGTCTGAGCCCTTAAACTTATTTAGTTTTTGTGCAATCATGGCTTTCCACAATTTCTTATCCTTCTTGGCACTGAGTGTTATGTAGTGGTTTCACAGTGGAGGCTTGTATTTGTACTAAGTCGGTCCTAAAATAGGTTCAACGTACAAAATGTTAGGAACTTGATATAATAGGTAATGACGCAGTAATCTAGTTGTGGTGGCTGATATTTTAATATCCGACTAATGGTTGTCCGACATCGACTGACTGACCAACTCACTGCCGACTGACTTGTTACTCTTACTACTCCTACTTATTATAGGTGGGATAGTCTATTAACTATAGAATAGGTGTGTTCCCCTATAACACTGAGCAATGTTTTTGTCTGTTTTGTGATGTCAATGAACACTCGGTTGACATTTTTGTAATGTCAATGAATACTTGTTATCACTTTTGTAATGCCTGTTGTAGTAGAGACTTTGTAATCACAGATACAACTATAGTACGTTGTTGAACAATGCTGGTGTCAAACGCCTTTGAATAGAACTCACACTAATAGTACTTGCTGATTAATACTCGCTCGAACAGTAATCCATATAGTGATCTGAATAGAGAAATGTTATAGTGAATAGAGTAGAGAATAGTGGTCCATATAGAATAGGGGATAGACTAGAAATGCAGATCCGTATAGTAATAGACAATAGAGTAGAAATGATAATCAATTAGACACCAAGCTACTTTCTACTTATGCATTTCCTCTTTAGTCATGTGGTCTACTTAATTCAATAATGGGATCGATCACCTCTATTTGCTCACTGGCGATCTGTGTTCAAACTCAAGTGTTAGCAGTAGCACTTTATTCCTGTATAACAGTCTGCTTACTATACCTCCTAGCTTATGTTCTGGCATGCCTTTGCACAAGTTGGTAAAGTAGGTTATGCAGTAAACATGGCCCTTTGTGCCCCCACCCAGAAAAAACAAAAAACAGAGTGTCAAAAAACATTTTTTCCCATGACACTATAATTATTTTAACTACCTTCACTCCTCAGTTTTATTTTTTAAAAAAGCGATGATTAGAAATGTAATAAAGATGAAACATATGATGAAAGTGAATTTATACATTTTTATTCTATATTAAGCACTATTTATTTATTAGATTGATTTCTGTGTCATATTTTCCATCATCATAAGTCTACCATTCATCCTTGTCTTGAATATTACAGCTGCATCTGGTCTGGTGCTCCTGCTATATATTTAGAGATTCTTGATAAAATCCAAAATAAAATCTGCAATGTTATAAGTCTTGACCTAGCATCTCGGCTTCATTCACTTTCCCACCACTGTAATGTAGCATCCGTGTGCCTTTTCTATAATTACATTTATGGTAATTGTTCTGATGAAATTTCCTCTGTGGTACCTAGACTATATGAATTTAAGTGAAGTACTACATTGACAGTAAGGACTCATCGCCTTACAGTTGAAATATCTAGATATAAGATGCTACTCTAAATGTAAATGCATACAATAATGATAATTCTACAACTAAAAAATCCTGACAAAAATAAACTTTTTGTTATTTCTAATTATACACACACACACACACACACATATTTAGAGATAGATAGATCCTAACTTTTACTTATTGTTAATTGCATATATATATATATATATATATATATATATATATATATACAGAGAGAGAGAGAGTTAGATAGATAAATAGATAGATAGATAGATAGATAGATAGATAGATAGATCCTGCAAAAAATTAACTTTTTTTATTTTCTAATTACATATATATATATATATATATATATATATATATATATATAGAGAGAGAGAGAGAGAGAGAGAAAGAGAGAGACAGAGAGAAAGAGAAAGAGATGTGAAGACAATTGGAGATAGATAAATAGATCCTGCTAAAAATTAACTTTTTCTTATTTTCTAATTAGAGAGAGAGAGAGAGACAGACAGACAGACAGACAGAAAGAGAAAGAGATATGAAGACAATTGGAGATAGATAGATAGATAGATAGATAGATAGATAGATTACTGAATAGAACAAATACCTGAAGAAGGCTTGAGTTTACAATACCCTGGAGATTACTAACAACTAAGATGAGGATACTAGTCTTAATGTAAAGGTATATAATAATGATGATAGGTCCTCATCTAAAAAATCTTGACATTAGAAGATCTGTCTGACCTAAATCCATATACACCCACTCCACATTCAATGAAAGTTGATACTTCAATGATTTGAAAATTTTCCTTATAAATAGTTTTTCTCATCATTTCGTAAGCCTCTTCCTTTTATGTTTGATAAATGGGTTTTTACACCAATTACTCACTGCTGGAGTACTTTTCATCTTCCTTGATCAATGAGACAAACCCATGATCAAATGACCAAATTTTATATTCAAAATAAAGAGGAACTAGCATTAAAACAATCATGTCTTTTCTTCTTCTTTTATTAACTTAAGAGATATATTAACTGAAGTGTCAAAAATTATACAAAGTTACATTGTAAAGCAAACTTCCTGCATGCTTGCTTTCCTGAGCACTACTACCTTCCTCTTCAAGTCAATTATTATCTATCCCCCTTATCCTCATAACCTTCTTTCTACCTTCTCTTCTATTCATATTGGATTTAGTAACCCTTTACCTTGAGGGGCTCTTGAGATTTGTGTTTGGCGAACTTTAATAAAAGATAATAAAAAGTATGAATGTTGAAAGCAGCGAATGATATCAGCTCGGCATTTTCAATTGGCAATTGGCAATCGTTTCAGTTTGGAAATGAAAGGCTCCAAACAATTAGCTATTTTTATTAATCATGTTGACATGTAAATTATCTAACTGTCCAGTGGGCCTTCCCTCCCCACTCACTAGGAAGCTGCTTCAGACATGAAAGAGAACATGTCTGCATTCCTTGATGGTCAAGAAATAACTCTTCAGAACCTTTTCTCCTATCTCTTTCCCATGCTAGCTCAGCCACTCAAAATCGACTCCCCTATTTTGTTTCATATCTGACTCCAGCTGTCAGCCTCTGGAAGCCATAGCCGAGATACACTTTCTCTAAAAATAATAGTCTGCTAAACTATTATTTAACATTGGTACTTATATAACATTCTTACTGGATGAGTTGTATAATAGTGTAAGAGGAAACAGATAGTAGTGTGTATTATTATGAAAAGGAGGATAGATACCAAGTGACCCTTGACTTGATAAGGTCAAGATTATGGTGTTCAGGGAAGTATCCAAGTGGGAGCCTGTTCTACAAAGTAGCAGTTCTTTTGAAAAATTGCCTGGATCAGACTTCCTCCTTACAATTGGAATACAGAGGAAATGATGGTGATTCAACTCCATGGAAGCATAGTAAGTATTAGCTTTAACCCTTTAGAATTCAGTCAGGTCAAACCAGCCCCATAGATATGGCTCTCAATGTTCAACATGCCATGAACTGCTACCCCATGTACATTCTGCCATAATATTTGACAATATCACAAATAATGCAGGAAGTCATGCAAACAATGAGACATAACCATACAAAAGTTTATTAGAGCAACAAAATTTAGGAAGTTGTGGTGCCCCATGATTCCCTATATACTGGAAGAATATGGCATGTGAAAGAAGCACCCAGTATATCTGGTTATAAAACCTAGGGTGATTTTTAGATGAGATTTTGAGTAAAAAAGTGCACCTTATATGATATGAAGTATAGTAATTATAGCCATTAAAATCAATTAGTTGTTGAAATCAAATTGAAATTTTTACAATCATTTTTTTTGACGATGAGAAATCAAGCATCACAGTGAAATGGAGTCTAGTGATTCAGCACACTCATTTGAGGAATATGCAGCCCAGGTTATTCTAGAATCTGAGAAAAAAATGAAAAAAGTAGAAAAAAATGCCAGATGAATTGGATATCGACATCTCTGATATTAATAGTGACAAACTGACTGAATCAGATGTGGATAATGATGTTGACACATATGTTTCAAGTCATGAGTGGACAAATGATCTCTACAATGTCAATTTGCCAGCATTCTTGGAACCTAATGGACATAAACATTCATTGTTAGGATGCCAAGCAAGTCGACTATTTATCTTTGTTTTTTGACAGATTTTTTATATGAATGCATAGGATATATATATATATATATATATATATATATATATATATATATATATATATATATATATATATAAGCAAATATATGGATATAGATTCGACAGTATGAAGAAAATATACGGAAAAACAAACATAAATCCTAATATGCAATTATGCTGTTTTAATGTTAATATAATGTCAACGTTGGACGTTTCGGTCTAGTAGACCATCTTCAGGACATATTCATAAAACATAATTAACATTAGACTATATTTAATTCAACATGCAAAGACGATGGACATAAGAGTAAGACTAAGCAAAACAGATAACTGAAATTTTTCAAGATCTTAAATTTAAATTCTGTGAAGATTTTAAAATATATTCATAATAAAAATCTTAGATGGATTTATGAGGCAGGCATAATATCTATCTCACGCACGGTGAATACTAGACCTGGCTTCTTTAACATTTCCCCTTTTCTAGCAAGATTAATGCTCGACAAACGTACATATAAATTTTAGATTAAAATAAAATTCTTTTCATTTTTCATTCAAAATACTCTATTTTAGGAATACGTTTTCACAACATCGCCCACATGACGCCAACGCTGATCTTGAAAAATTTCAGTTATCTGTTTTGATTAGTCTTACTCTTATGTCCATCGTCTTTTCATTTTGAATTGAATATAGTTAATAAGGTAACAGAGATAGCTGTTCCACAAAATAAAAAAGAGTTAGAATCTTTATTAAGATTAACTAATTTCTATTACAGATATCTACCACAATATAGTAACCTTGTGGAACTATTTAATGAAATAAGGAAGAAGAATACTGAGTTTCAATGCACAAAAAGACAGGAGATCACTTTTGAGAAATTGAAAAAGGCACTTATAAGCAAACTACTTGTTAAAATCTTTGACCCAGTAAAAGAATTGATGTTAACTACTGATGTCAGCAAATGTGCTATAGCTGCAATATTGTTGCAGGAGGATCACCCTGTAATGTACTTATTTAAAACCTAACATTACCAGAGGCAAATTATTCAAATATTGAGAAGGAAGTATTGGCAATTGTGTGGAGCACAGAGAGAGCTAGATATGTTTTGCTGGGAAGGAAATTTCTATTAAAATCTGCTCATAAGCCTTTGGAATTTATATTCAACCTCAGAAGAGAGTTGCCAAAGGTCACATCTGCCAGGATATTAAGATGGGTGATTAAGCTTATTGCGTTCGACTTTGACATAGTATATGTGGATGCATTATCTCGGTTAAATTTTGAGAGTAAAAATGTTGAAGCAAGTGAAAATAGTGAGGGGAGGATAGAAACAGACATGTTACCCTTAAATCAGCTTAGGTTGGGAACTAGGCAGGATCCAGTGTTGAATAGAATTATGGAGAGAATAAAGAGAAATACATGGAGTAATTGTTCTATGGCTAAGAGGCTTTATAAAGAGTCGAGACACAAATTGACAATAAAAAAAGGAAATATATATAATGGAGATATCATAGTACCTCCACAGTCTCTAAGAAAAGAAGTAATTAAAGCCATATATGGAGGTATATTGGTTATGCAAATATACCTTCCTGTATACACAGTTGTATACAGTTGACAGTTTAGATATTTGTGAAAAGGTTTTGCTCCATGCATGACATTCCCATGGCCGTCTCAATCTGACAAGGCTTTTTAAAAACCTGACTCAAGATTTCACCTTCACTGCTTTCATTCAAATTCCAGTTTATAGGTTAACACTTCAGTTTTGTAGCAACTTGCAGTGTTCAGCAAAACTACCTGTTGTGCAGTCTATTCTATGTTCAGTTTCCTTATCTCCAATGCTAAATTTGTTATGACTGATTCATCCAACAGTAAGATGATGAGACCTAGCTGCCAATCTAGTACTGTGCTTAAGTTCGTAAAGTCTAGGTACCATAGAGGAAAACTTATCAGAACAGTTACCATGAAAGTATTTATAGAAAAGGCACAGAGAAGCAATGTTATGTTGGTGGGAAAGTGACTGAAGCTGAGATGCCAGATCAGGACTGATAACACTGCAGATTCTTCTTTGGATTGTATCAAAAATTTCTAAATATATAGTAAATGCATTAGACCAGATGTAACAGCAATATTCAAAGCAAGGACAAATGTTTGACTTATAAATATATAAGATAAAGAGAAATTATTAAACACAACACAATAAACACTTAATGGCTTTATTGACTTGCTTGAGGTGAAATGTTTAAAAAAAAATTTCTTTACTCATGTCTTTGGCCAATGTTCTTAAAATTCTACGTCTTTTCTCTTTGTTTACATTCGCAACACCAGCTTCTTCAAATATTTTCTTCCTGGACAATGTATTTTTATTGATTAATAATTTTAATTTTTCTCAAATCTTAATTTATGACATTCTTAAACCCAGTTGTCTTTTCTTTTCTTAGCTTGCTAATAATTTCTATTTAATTTTTGTTTATTCAATAATCTCTTTTCAGCTTTTCCGCTATTCCCAATGTTGTGTTACATTATCATCACTCAATAAATTAACAATATCTTTTTTCTATTGTATTGTTACATTTTTGTTATGGCTGATGGTAAACGTTAGACATCTGAAATAAATATGTCAATAACTCTCTATATATATATATATATATATATATATATATATATATATATATATATATATATAAAAGTGAACATTGAAGTCAACACTCAGAGGCAACAGACTGTTTCATGCTGGACGTAATTGTCATTTGGCCTGACAATTGTGTCCAGCATGAAACAGCCTATCACCTCTGAGTGTTGACTTCAATGTTCACTTTTATATTCATATTTACATATGCTCTATCTCTGATATTGAGCACTTTATCCCATAAATACAGCACACGTTAAAACTATATTTCTTCATATATATATATATATATATATATATATATATATATTACTTTAAATGTTATTTTTTAGTGAATGTCCATCTTTGGAACAGATGTTTTTTTAAACAATGTATATTATGACTATTGACTTAAACACCTGAGAAAACTTAATAAGAAAAATGTGCTTTCCAGAAAAAAGAGAATTCACACAATTAGAATTCCAGTCAACCCATCTATACTGCTATATACTTAGAGATTCTTGATAAAATCCAAAGAAGAATCAGTAGTATTATTGGTCCTAACCCGGCATCTCAGTTTCAGTTACTTTTCCACCTTCTTAAAGTAGTTTCCCTATGTCTTTTAAATACTTTCATGGTAATTGTTCTGATGAACTTTCCTCTATGGTACCTAGACTTTATGAATTTAAGCGCAGTACTAGATTGGCAACAAGGTCTCATCAATTTACAGTTGAGTTGGTTAGATGTAACTGTAAGTTCTATGCTAACAGTTTCTTTTCGCATACTTCTCACTTGTGGAACTCTCTTCTGGCTCCATGCTTTCCAGTCAACTTTGTTCTTCAAAAACTGAAATGCGATGTCAATCGTTATCTCCTTAATTACTCTTCTTTTATTCTTCTCATACCTTGATAATGCTTCACTTTTTTCTTATTCTTTCACACTTAGTAACCCATTGTGATTTAGTGGCTTTACTGCCTTGCATGGGGTGAAATGATTAAAAAAAAGATAAAACATAACTGTACACAAAATCGGGGATATCTAGGATATATATCAATCAGTTATGTTCCATGCGTGATACACTCTTAGGCGATCATGTATCTTTTGATACATTGATGAGGCAGACATTTTCCCGCAGTAGGTTGCCATTTCTTTCTGCGGTAGACCAGTTGCCATCCAAGGCTATACAACCAGGTCTGTCCTGTTATTTACCCATAGCTGGGTGGGAGAAGAAGAGGATTCATACTTTTCCCAAGGATATTAACATGTAAGTGAATGTAATAGATTTGACTGGAATTTGAACTTGGCTCTCCAATTCCTCAATCCAAGCCGCTATCCATTACTCCACCGCACATTGGATATATATACTGATATAAATAAATAAAATAAAACTTAAACTTTAAAGTATTGCTATTTTATTACTATCAATTTTTTTACCATACTTCATATCACAGAAACAAAGATTTTTAACATGCAAAACAATGAAAGAGTACTTACTATTTTATAAGAATTTTATTCGACAACCAAAAATATTTGTATTGTTCTTCATGTCCTCTCTTTTATCACCTTTGTAAAATATAAACTCTTTGAATATTGATAGTATGTAGTTTTTCTCAGTAACATTAAATGGCTACATATCATTTACCATTAGATAACTTTCAGAAGAGTATACTTACAATAGTAAGGAGTAAAATCAACAAGCCCACCCAAAAGTTATCATATATTCTTTACCATTAAATAATATTCCATTATAGAGTAGCTAGTACCCCTTCAGCACTCTATCAGATGGTCTTAAATAGTCTATGATTGAGGACTTCAACAGTTGATTAATAAGTTCATACTAAGCTGATTGATATTCGGACTGATCTTACTTTGTTTGGCTATACAGTATTTGACCCTCCTCTATTCCTTGTAAGTTGTCTTGTTAATTGTTTTGTAACTTATTGTTCTGTGTTTTTTGTATGTATCTATTAGCACCAGATACCGGTGCTGAATAAATATATTAAGCACTCATTCTTCCCTGTGTATCATTCACCTCAAGGATACAATGCATTCAGAAGTGTATTCCTACATTAGTAAGGAATGAAATCAACATTGTTAATACATGTATTCTTCAATGTGATGCTAGTGAAGAGCACCAGGTAGGAGAAATTAAAATCTATGTATTGAGGAGAAACTGCAAATTATGGTAACCATAATGATAATATTAGCTATATCCTTACAAGGAAACATTTGACATTCATTGACAGAGCAACCAGTATTGCTTTCAGTTGAAATCTATAAAATCTTTCTCTTAAAACAATTTTGCAGGAAAATAAGTTTCCCAAGTCCAGTAGCAGTTATAACTCTTTCCAGTAATGAATGGGGGGGGGTCCTTCCTAACCTTTTGTTTGATGTATTGTGGAAATGTCAACATCTTGATTATGTCATTATTTTCTCTTCGAGTTACATGTACATTTTAGTTGTTGCCGCTGTTGGTAGTCCTCAAGTTATGTGGTTTCTGTTATTTGGTACAGTTCAATGTTTGTGATTGTGTAGCGCCAATCCACAATGTTCAATGTGGTTGAATAAATAACTTCTTTTCAATTTGCTTGGTAGAAATTATAATCATGAATTAAAAAAAAAATCAAACAGAACAAAACAGTATATATTTTTGTTACAGTGAGGCTCACCCTGTACAAGGCCTGAAAGCCACTTGAGGTAGAGGCTTATAAAGAGGTATAGTTTGTGGATGTGTGGAGAAGATAATGGTTAATCCTAGATTTGAATGAGTTAAGTATGTAGTGATCGGAAAAAAAACATCCTTTTGGATCAAACAAAACAAAACAGTATATATTTTATTACAGAGAGGCTCACCCTGTACAAGGCCTGAAAGCCACTTGAGGTAGAGGCTTATAGAGTAAGAGGTATAGTTTACAGGGATATGTGGGGTAGATAATGGTTAATCCTAGACTTCAACAGGTTAAGATTTTAGTGATCGAAAAAACATTGTTTTGGGAGTTGGTGTCTCAAAGCAGTGGTACATGGGAAAAAGTTGCTTGAGTAGAAATTTACCAGTGGAATATAAAGGGAATGAGGGTGGTTCACTCCAATGTGTGTGGCATGGTGTGTATTAGCCATGAAGGTTCATCTGCACACTTTCCGCAAAAATGGCAATAGAGCAGTGAGAGTCGTGCAGTGTGAGAGAGGGGTTGGAGTATGGAAAATAATATGTCATCCAGAATGACACCACAGAGATGCTTTTGAGCTCTCTCAAGACTGGAAAGTGAGGATTGGGCAACTCCTTCCAAAATATGGCAGCAGTACTCCATTTTAGACCTGATATGGATCTTGTAAAGATAGAGGATAGGAGGAGAAGTCAGGTACTTACTAGAGTGTTACAGGGTATTGACTATTTTACCAGTATCTTTAATAATGGATTGTATATACAAATTCCACCTGAAGTCTGGGTCAAATTTAAGGCCCAATAGTTGCTGAAGGCATAGGGCCTCCCTGAGGGAACATTCATTCATTATGATTGGTGATAATTCATGGTCTGATTGGTGATGATGGACAGTAATTAGCTTGTTTTTTGAGGCATTGCATGTAACCAACCAGTTTTTCCACAATTGAAATGTTAGAGCAAGGATGGTCAACCTGTGGCGCATGCACCATAAGTGGCGCATTGGATGCTTACAAGTGGCGTATTGCATCCTTTTGATGAAAAGGTCGTGATTGTCCGATTCCAACTTAAAGAATTGTTTGTTGCTTTCAGTTACGTATTTAACTCCTAATATTGCTGGTTTGGCGAAAATAAAGCAGAATCAAAAGACATATTAAAGTTATTTATGTTTATTTTGCCTATGTAAACATTATAAACTCTGCCATGCCCCCCCCGCTCTCTGCAAAATCTGAAGAGAAAAAAAAGTCAAAACATTGATTGATGCCCCCCCGCCCTTCAAAACTCCTGGATACGCCCCTGGTCATAAGCATATATTTTTCAAATAAATGGATTTTATTATAACTTTAAAATATGTCCATATTACAACACGTACTGAAAGGAAGTGAATGTTTGTGTGGCGCATTTAAATTAATCATACAAAATATTGGCGCATGGAATCAAAAGGTTGGCCACCCCTGTGTTAGAGCTAGGAGAGATTTGTGGTCATCTAGAGTTTTGGAGGTGCACTCATATTTTCTATTATGTGGACATTAAATATAATTGCAAGAATAGGAAAACATTTATTTAGCAATTATGCTATTGTAAAAGAATTCCACTTATTTCCAACAAAGATAAGTGAAAATAATTTATCCAAAGGAATGCTGAAAAGATGAAGCACAATGAGAAGTCAAAGGCATAGTAAAAAAAAAAATATCCAAATTTCTGCTTTGCACTAAATATTATCTGAACATAAAATGATAATTAAACATGCAGGACATACTGAAGAAGAGAGGCACAGAGGAAAACAACAAATAACCTACTTAATGAGCTAGTGTATATAGATAGCAGAACAGTAACTGGAGGGATAATAAGGAGACAAACAGCTACAAAGGATAGGAAGTTGTGGAGAGCTATGACCACCCAAATCCTGAAGTAATAGAGGAAAAAATTAAGTAACCTAACAAATTTGTGCAAATAGATAGCAGGACAGAAACTAGGAGGGATAATATGGAGGGTATCTGGACAATTACTCGACTGACAAGATTTCAATGGTCAAGTGCCTGACAGACAACTGCCCAACTGATAACTGCCCAATTGAATAGAGCCCAATGGACAACAGCCAGATAAGGACAATAGCCCAATCAAAGAATGCCCAATAGGGACAACTGCCCATAGGGAAAATGCTGAATGTTTATATATATGTAGAATATTTAGATATTTTTGCTGTCATTCAAAAGGAAAAGCATAGTATAATTTCAATGCAATTGCAGTTTTCATTGTATTACACACTGAAAAATACAATCAATTTTTTGAAGTGAGGTAGAGAGAGATAGAAATCTTGATTTTTCACTTCTGATCTTCACTGGCAATTGTTTATTGTACTAAAATGTAAGTGTCAATACCTTTAAACTGTTCACATATTCTTTATGATTTTGCTGTTTTTTTTTGCTACAATAATAATAATAATGTTCCTGCAATAATAATAATGTTAACAATAATATAAATAATGTAAATAGAAATAATAATCTTAAATATTGTTTTTTTTTTTATGTGCCATGTCCTTTCAAGACGTGGGTGATCATGATTCACCACCTCCCTCTATCCCTTGCAGCACTCAGCAAGCTCCTTCCCTCTACTTCCTCCCCCAGACTATATTCTGTTATCCACCTGCTCAAGTTTGTCCGGTATATCACATGCTGCTTTTCTTTGTCTCTCTTTCCCTCTATTTGACCTGTGAGTACCAGATTCTCCAGGCCCTCCTTCCTCATTATGCATCCTAGAAACTTCAGCTGCCTCTTTCTGATGTTAAGTATAGCCCTTCTCTTTGTTTGTAACCTCTCTAAGACTTCACCATTGCTCACATGCTTGGTCCATGATATCCTTAGCATCTTTCTGTAGAACCATATCTCTGTCGCCTTGAGTGTCTTCTTCATCTTTGAGGAAATTGCCCAATATTCGCAGCCGTAAAGAAGAACAGATGTCACGTAACAGCTCAGTTTTCTTTTCTTTGTTATCAAAGAAATCCTCCTGTCTCGGGATATTTTGCCCACCTTTTGGAATATGTCCTTGGCCATCCCAATACGTCTGAAGATCTCAGTGTCACACTTATTGTCGTCTGTCAAGATGCTTCCCAGATATTTTAACTTTTTCTGGCTCATCCTCTTACTGATGACCATGCATTCTGTCTTCTTGTAGTTTATGCTTAGTCCTTTCTTCTCATTCTCCGTTGCTACCTTCTGTAGGAGGTTTTGTAATTTCTCTTCCATGTCTGCTATCAGTACTGTGTTGTTTGCATATCTTATGTTGTTAAGGTTGTGGCCGCCAATGTTAAATCCCGGTAGGGTTTCCAATTTTCTCAGAATTGTCTCACTGTATAGGTTGAACAGGTCGGGTGAGAAGACGCATCCTTGCGTTATGCCCCTTTCTATTTTCGTATATTCACTGAACTTGTTCCCTATGCGTAAGCATGCTATTTGCTGCCAGTATAGATTCTTTATTATCCTGATATCTCTCCCAAATATATCAAGGTTGCTGAGCAGTTCCATCAGATCCTTGTGGCATGCTTTGTTGAAGGCCTTTGCATAGTCTATGAAACATAAGTACACATCCTTCTATATCTGTAGCTCTCTTTCTGATAACATTCTGAGCATGAATATCGCATCCCTTGTTCCGGTGTCTTTAATGAATCCACACTGTTTTTGTCCTATCTCTGGCCTGATTCTGCTGCGTGTTCTATTCAACAAAATACAGATGATGAGTTTTATCAGGCTCATCAGGCTTATTGTTCAGTGGAAATCACATTCGTTTGCACCTGGTTTCTTAGGCATAGCTATGAAGATAGATCTGCTGAGGTTTATCCCTGCTGTTGTAGATTTCATTTGTTATTTCGGTGATATTGTCTATGCCAAAGTCATCTAAGGCTGTCAGTATTTCCGCTACAACTCCGTCTGGCCCAGCGGCCTTGTTTCTGTTCTATTTGGCCAGTGTGGCTTTTACTTTGGTTTTCGGAATTCCAGGTCCATCAGTACTTCTGTGTATTTCTGGTTGATCCCTTTCATCGTGGTGGAGTTCTCTAATACACTTGCTCCAGAATTGAAGAATTTTTTCCTTCTCTAATATGAATGTTCCATTCTTTGATTTTAGGCAGCCTATTGACGAGTATGTCATTTTTCCTGTTAGTTGTCTTATTTATTTGTGCATGTTTCTTTTAATGGCCAGCTAACTAGAGGTGGTGTCTCCATAAACCACCATGGAGAAGGCAACGGGAAACCACTCCACTACCTATCCTAAGACAAATCATGGCTAACAACTCAGATTATATGAAAACTAACGATGTGAAGGGAGTTAAGTCTATGCAAATTAGCTCCTCACCCAGTAAGGACTGACATGTGCAACAGGTGTCACCTGACTGTCATCCAGCAACTGCTAGCATAAACAGTGTAAAAGGGATAAAATTCCTTGGAACTGATCTCGCGCCCAGAAAGGAACGACATGAGCGACAGGTGTCACTGGACCATTATCCTGCGACTACTCGCATCAAACACAAATTAACTCTTGGAACATGGAATGTCCAAACATTAAACAACTGCAGCCAGTTTGATAATGTTAAACAAGAGATGAACATACTTAACATCAACATTCTAGGTGTATTTGAAACCAGATGGCCAAACAATGGTGATTTTGTCAACAACAAACACAAGATAATTTATGCAGGTGGTGAGAAGAACAACAGAGGAGTAGGACTAATATTAGATAATGCATTCTAGGATACCACCAACTTTCCGAAAGAATTCTGGTAGTTGAAAAGGAAACTGTTCAACATGGCTATTATAGTACTTTATTCACCAATGACACAAAGCAAAGAGGAGGACATTGAATCTTTCTACTTCATGCGGGATAGTGCCAAAGCTCTATGCAAATCACAGGAAATCTTCATTATCATGAGAGACCTAAACACAAAAGTAGGCAGGGAAAGGGCAGGGGATATAACAGGAAGATTCGGACTAGGAACCTGCAATGAACATGGAGAAAAATGGATCCAATGGTGCACAGCCAATGACCAAATAATAGCCAACACATGGTTCCAAGATCATCCGAGACAACTAGGGCAGTGGATATAGCAGGAAAATTTGGACTAGGAACCTGCAATGAACACGGAGAAAAATGGATCCAATGGTGCATAGCCAATGACCAAATAATAGCCAACACATGGTTCCAAGATCATCCGAGACAACTATAGACACGGAGGAGTCCAGGAGAAGAAACTAAAAACAAAATTGATTATATAGCCATTAATAAAAGATTAATAAAGAATGCAATGATTCACTGCAAAACCTACCCAAGTGCCGACTGCAGAAGCGATCATCACCCTCTTTTATGTAAACTAAGAGTGAGACTGTGGAAACTGAAGAAGCCTCATGCAGCACCCAAACTGCAATACAACAAACTCCTGAGTGAGCCTAACCTAAAAGAAAAATATATGGACAATGTGAAGAGAAGATACGAGGCACACAATGGAAACTCAAAATGGGACACACTAAGAGATGTTTTAGTGACATCAGCAAGCGATATCATCCCAAAGGAGACAGGATGAAGAAGGAAAAATGATTGGATGACTGATTAGATTCACGACATGATGGAAAGGAGACAGAAAACTTTGCCAAGATACAGGATGGAGTACAGAAAATGACACAATCAAATAAGGACCAAATGCAAGCAAACTAAAGAAGAATCTGTCTATATTTCTGAGACGAGGTATTATGTACACTATTTACATTATCCGGACTATTGTCTTCATCTTTGTTGCCATACTTATCACAATGTTTCAGCCGTTGTACACTCTGGCCTTCTTCAGGTGGTTGGAATGTCGAACTGAACCCTTTATTTTGCTCACTGGGATAGACTGTTCTAGTTCCATGTGCCATGTCTAATGGATGTCAGTTATCAGTTATCTCCTGTTAATTCACCTATCCAAGTTCTCCACTGCCTTAACCAGATATTGAACTCGTAATTCTTTGGGTCCTATCACTGGATCTAACCAACGCCTTTATCTACTGTGCCATGTGTCCGTAAGAAGAATGGCTAAACGAAAAATGCGCAGAAATAGAAAGACTGAGTACTACCAACAAATATTGATTAAGAAAGCAATAATGAAACTAATAAGAAGAATGATTTTATACTAAACAAACCAACTCTTGCAGACTCACAACATAATTTTTTGCTCTCAAAAATATCTTGTATCCGACAAATAGTAAGGTTCACCTCGACACAGGGTCTTCATCTCCATGAGAAGAGGGATGGAATGTTTAGCTATTATCTATAACTTTCCCTTTCAAATAACAGCAAAAATATCTAAATATTCTACATATATATAAACATTGGTCATTTTTCCATTGGATCGTTGTTCCAATTGTGCATAAGGTACACGGCCGTCAGGCTCTTGTCAGTCGGGCAGTTGTCCTAGAACCAGTAAGGAGACAAGCATTTCTGAGAGCTACAAAAGATAGGAAATTGTGGAGAGCCATGATTGCACATGTCCTGAAAGGACAGAATAAAACATTCAGTAACCTACTTATGAGATTGTGCGAATAGATAGAAGAACAGGTATTTGGAAGGATATTAAAGAGACAAAGATTGCATCGCCTTACAAAATATCGGACATTGTGGAGAGCCATGACTGAAGGAACATAAGGAAACATTAAATAATTTACTTAACAACTTTGAGCAATAGATAGCAGAACAGGTACTGGAGGAATAGCAAGGAGGCAAATATTGCTTAGCTCTGGAAAGGATAGGAAATTGTAGAGGGCTATGAGCACCCACATTCTTAAGGAACAGAGAGAAACATTAAATAACCTACCTAATGAGTTTGAGCAAGATATAGCAGAATAAGCACTGGGGGGGGATATAAATAGATAGGCAAACATTGCTTAGAGCTACAAAAGATAGGAAGTTGTGGAGAGCCATGATCATGCAGAAGAAGAAAAAGAAGAAGAATATATTGACTGACAAAGCATAAATGGTCATCCATTTACACACAAATAGTAAAAAATGCTCAGATATATTTGCTAAATCCATATTTACTAAAAAAAAGAAATGAATGTAAATCATTTGATGGATATAATTCAAGAGACATAATTGTATAATTTTTAACTTTTCCATATAATGCAAAGTATTATTTTAATATGTGAAATATCATATTTACTTAAAAATTATAACATGAATATGTTATAACATCACTACAAAGATAACCATTTTGTTTCAACACTTCTGGTGTCTTGTCAAGTGATTGTGTTGCAAGTAAAATAAAGAGATTTTAAAGAGTTCAAAAACCAACCACTACCCCCACTGGGGTAAATATTTTTATGTAAGATGTATTGGCCAATCAAATTACAAATATATGATAATTCAAATAACTTGACGATGGACCCTAAATACAATTTATTAATGCTTTAAAATAAGCATTAGACTTTATAGGAAATCATGATAAACAATTAATCTCCAATATTTTGTACTTAAAAAATAAAAGTTATGCATATTAAACTCTAAATTGCATCATGTTTAGAAACTAACAAAATTATTCAAAGAAAAAATGGAGAAAATATGTCTAAACTTTTAAGTATTGTTCTTGGAAATAGGTTAAATTTTTCATTGGAATCTGAGCAGTAATAAGAGGTACAATATATGGCTACATAGTCAGTTACATTGACAGTGTTATGATGATAGGCTTAGTGGAAAAAGGAGAAAGGTTTATTTGTGACTATACATACATCAAGACACCAGAGGTGTTGAAACAAAATGGCTATTTTTGTAGTGATGTTATAACATACTTATATCATAATTTTTAAATAAATATTATTCGCTCTACTCTGTATTGAGCACTTTTTTTAAAAAATAGTGCTTTTGGTTAGTGGAAGTTTATTCCATCTATACCAACCTTGTATTCAGATATGTGAAATATCTCTCACTTAAAAAAGAAGTTATGGATGTGCACCAAAATGAAATTAAGTGTTCCTTCACCTATAGCCCTTCAACAAAATATCATTACAATTGAGAATCATTTGTAGATATTGTGTAGATAAATGGATAAAAACAGATTAATACCTAGCTTTGGGTATGATGATAAACTACATCCAGAAATGAGGCCTCTGATTGAGAGATTGGAGGTTTTTAGGAATGTGGAACTAGCTCTGAATTGCTGTTGTTCCCAAGTCCTCACTGACTTGAGGTGGCAGCACCTGTTAGGGTCCCAGGTATGGGTAAATAGTGAACTACCAAACAAAAAATCAAAACACTAGGAAAGTATAAAAAATCCATTTTTATAGTAAAAATACCAGCAATACATCTTTATTTAAAAAAATTACCAACAATACATTTTTGTAGTGAAATTACAAGCAATACATTTTTATAAAAGATTATTACCAAAAATACATTTTTATACTAAAATGACAATACAATACTAAGGTATAAAAATAGATTTTTATAGTAAAATTTCCAGCAATACATTTTTATAAAAAAATTTGCCAACAATAAATTTTATTATCTACAAACTATATATCTAAAAATCATACATTTGCTCTGAAAGTATAAAATTGTGTTCAAAATACATGTAAGTGAAGCCATAAAATTGCATAAAAAATATTTAGATTTTGGCATTAAATAATCCATAGAGGCTGATATGCCACTAAAAAAAAAAATCGAACAACCAACCGAGTGATACCTCTATCCAACTTTGTTGGAAGAGCTAACAAACAGTAATCATAATCAGTTCAAAGATATGACTTAAGGGACATAACTCTGTAAGATTTTGTTTTTAATATATTTCAGACTATTGGCATGATTCTGAAAAAGGGCGTAAGCTGACATACATCCTATTTGCATGTTTTTTCATTTTTGAAATGAGAAAACTGATCTCTGTAATATGACATACACCATCTTTTTTTTACTAAACGCTCACCCAATACAAAGAGCCACTCAAGGTAGAGGATTACCGAATATGGTTGTTGTATGAACATAAGAGTGCAGATCATAAGGATATGTAGGATAGATGACAGTTTACCCTAGACTTGACTAGTTTAAGATTGTAAGGATCAGCTAATCATCTTCTGATGAGTCTGTTTCACAAAGTAGTGTAAAAGCTGTCTGAGTGGAACTTCCTCCCTATTAATGGAATATGAAGGGAATGAGGATAAGTTGACTCTGTGAACATGACATGGTAAGTCATATCTGAACAGGTTGAACTCAAGAATGTAGCTCATCTGAACATCCTGAAACAAAGACATTTTTGTGAAATTAGCCCCCAATTTAAAAAAAAAATCATATATTAGCATTCAACTAATGATATGAAATATCTTCTATGTAACATGTCCAGTGGGGATCATGGCTCTGCATAACTTCCTATTCCTTGCAGCTCTTTTTGACATCCCTCCCACCCCTCATTTTGTCATCTGCTGCCTCCTTGTCTCTCTTTTGACTTTGATAGAAGACAGAGGACAGAAAGTGCGACACTGAAATCTGAAGATGTATTGGGATGGCCAAAGTTGCCTTCCAAAAGCTAAGCAGAGTATTAAGAAACAGGAAAACATTATTAGAAACAAAGAAAAGAGTACTGAACTGTTATGTGATATCAGTACTTCTATATGACAGTCAATCTGGACAATCTTCTCAAAGATGAAGAAGAAACATGAAGCAACAGAAATGTGATTCTACAGAAAGATGTTGGGGATACCATGGACTGAACATGTGATCAACAACAGATTTTCAGAGAAAAACAAATAGGACTCTTATACTTAACATCAGAGAGATATTTGAAATTTCTAGGGTACATAATGAGGAAAGAAGGCTTGGAAAATCTGATACTTACAGGACAGATAGATGGCAAGAGGGAGAGAAGAAAACTACATGATGTACTTATTGGGCTTGAATAAATGGATGGTGGAATGAGGTTTAGGGGAGATAACAAAAAGACAGTATTTGTTATGAGCTATAAAGGAAATTGTGGAGAGCCATGATCACCTATATCTTGAAGTGACAGAGCACATAGAAGAAGAATGAAAAATGTATTTTTCATGCCATTACTATTGAGGCAACATTGAATCATTGTTGGAAGGTTGTAAAAACCCAGATGAAAAAGAAAATTGTTTGATTTAATCCAATTGTTCCTATCAAATTGTGAAATGAAGTTTGTTTTGAACAGGCTTGCTTCTAGAACCTTTCACATGAATGTGGGTGACCCCAAGGCTCTATCCTGGGTCCTACACTGTTTCTTTATCAATGACCTTCCTGATATCATCAGTTCCCAGGTAGGTAGATGACACTACCATTTATTCCTATCTCAGTAGAAAATCCATCAGAGTTGACAAAGTAAACCTGGCTGCTGCTCTCGAAAAGGAACCTCCAATCAGTGGTTAACTGGGGCAGGAAATGGCTTGTAAATTTTAATACCTCCAAAGCTAAACTGCTCTCATTTAAGTACCATAGAGAAACATTTCTGTCTGCCATCAGCATGGAGTGCAACACATTACGCCTTCTTGGCCTTATGTTTTCAACTTACTTGAAGTGGAGCAACTCCATCGAATCAATAGCTGTATTTTCTGCATGGAATGTTGGGTCACTGTTTTGTGCCAGAAAATATTTCTTCTCAGAACTCATCTTGCATATTTACAGATCTACCATTCATCCATGCATTGAACAGTGCTGCCATATGATCTCAAAGTTCTTGACAAAATCCAAAGAAGGATATGTAATGTAACTGATCCTGACCAGGAATCTCAAATTGAGTCACTTTCTCAATTTAAGCGTACTACTAGATTGGCATCTAGGTTCCACCTACTGTTGAAATAGATAAACGCAGCCACCACTTCTACTGTAACAATTTCTTTTCTCACACTTCCCACCTAGGAAACTCTCTTCTGTTTATTTGCTTCCCTGATAACTATAATCTTCAAATATTTAAATGCAACGTCAACTGTCATCTTCTATCTTCTTGAATCCTGTTCATCTTTTGTCTTTTCCTTAATCCTCTCTATACTCAGTCTTTTCTCTCATTTTCTCTCTCTGCAACCCCCTGTTTATTAGTAGCATTCCCACCTTGCTTGGGGGTGAAATGATCAAAAAAAAAAATTTTTGTTTCTAACAAAATGGTTGTAATTTTTGTCCAAGTTTCTGGGATGATGAGTTAATATTTACATTATTATTACATTATTATCATTACAACAGTCCAGTACACTTTTCTATGTTTCTCATTAAATTTTCCTGTTTCTTCATACTTTGCTTAACTTTAATGTTGATTCTTATATTTTGTTGGTTGGGTTCAATAATTCAGAATATCAGCTGCCATAAGTGTGGATGTGTGGATGGTGCAATGGATAATAGCTCAGAATTGGAAATCAGAGAGCCAAGTTCCACTTCCAGTCGGGTTTGTTGCATTCACTTACATGCAAATACCCTTGGAAAAGGTATGAATCAACCTCTTTACATGCACCAACTATGGGTCAATTAGTAAGACTACTATCAGTAGATTATTAAATAAAATCTTGCAGTTTAAAAATATTTTCTGGCTTTAAATAACCTGCAATGGGTTGATAAGCTGTAGAAGATGAATCAATCAACCAATAAAATACTGATTAGCTACGCAGGCATGTCTTTTATATTTATTTACATAATCTGGATTATAAATGTATAGAAACTACTGTGGTCACAAAGAGAGGGATCAGTTTATATATTGGTTGTAATATAAAATTGATCCCTTATTTTATATCCTCTTTATGATTTCTTGCTTATCAAATTCTGATTAGGTATGAATCTACCACTTCTCCCCAAGCTATGGATTAATTATGAAGACTTGTATCACTAAATCATTATTATCTTAAAAAACAAAAAAAAAATTCTAATAATCTAAAAATATTTTCTGGTTCTAAATAATCTGCAAAGTGTTGATAAGCTGTAGAAACGAATCTGTCTATTAATCAATCATGTCTTATTTACACCCCATTTTCCATGTTTTCCTTGTTGGGAATATTCATCTGGGTGTCAAGCCTAACCTAACCCAGTTCCATTCATCTGATAGAATGATATTCATCAATGAAAAATCAGTGTACATGTGTTCCCATTTCATGTGATTTTTTTCTCATAGATACCTTTTAAAACATATTTCATATATCTTGCTTGTTTTGCCACTTGAAGAATGTGGTATTTTATGCTTTTTAATGTTTCCCTACTGCTGCAATGCCTAAAGATTTTATTGTTTGACAAAGGCAAACTTGTTTTTTACACCTCCTTCTTGATATGCGATACAGTGGCAACTAGATCCTACCAGATCAAGCCTTGCGATCCATTTTCAACCTTCAAACTTGCAAAATGACTATTAATTTGAGACTTGTAAATTCAGAATATTTCACACAAAGGGCTGCTATTTTGGTTTCTTACTTTAGTTCACCCAATACAAGGCCTAAGAGTCACTCAAGTGAGATTGTTATAAGGGTGTAAGGGAGGGGAAAGGAAGAAGTAAGAAGTGCATATTATGAGGCTATATAGGGTAGTTAGCCCGAGACTTGACAGGGTAGTTGTCAGGGATACATCCTCTCAGGAGTCTGTTCCACAAAGTAACAGTGCTGAGAGGAAGAAGCTGCCTGAGTTCAACTTAGTCCTTACCAAAGGAATACAAAGAGAATGGTGATTTTTGGCACCTTGACATGTCATGACAGGTTCTAGTTGTGAAGATCTGAACTGGTAGAACTAAGGAATGTAGCTCATTTGAACATTTGCCATAGTAATTGTTATGGGACCTTACCCATAATAACATAATGGACTATTCCATACGTAATAAATACTGCGCCTCAAGAGGAAGCAGGGAGTTCTGTCCGAAGTTGGCTGACCGGCTGATTGGTTGAACTCTCTGCCTTCAGGCGGGGAGGAACCCGAATGAGGCTACGCCGAAGGGCAGAGTCTCTTTTGGGGAGGTAAACTGACCCTGAATCCGTTTATACGGGTTTTAAAAGGGCATATTTTAAAATATGTGAGAACATAGAACTAAAACTGATAAGAATGAAAAAACAACAATTGTTTTTCATAATTTTTATTTATATTCAATATTTAAGCATGATTTTGTTTTTAATCAATTCACCCCAAGCAAGGTGATAGTGTCAGTAAGACGCAAGGGGCTAATGGGAGTGAAAGAGAGTGAGCTGACTTTAGAAGGAATCAAAAACCCAAACCTAAACAGGAAACAAGGGATAAACCTCTACTCCTGTTCAAAGGTGTGAATTGGGCAATAGGTAAACCTATCTATCTACTTCTATTCAAGTAATTGGTATTGCGATCTGTGAATCACATTGAGAGATGAATAAGGATAATTATCCTTAATTTATTAGTTGTCACAAAGAACTATTGGAACTGCTTGTTAACCATCACACATTTTGGGAAGGATATCAGAATAATGCAGAACCTATACTTGTTTTGATTGATTGATTGATTCATTCATTTTTTATGACTTATCAACTCTTTGCAGGTTATTTAAAGCCAGAAAATATTTTTAGATTGTATGAATTTTTCTGTTTTTTGAGATAATAATGATTTAGTGATATAAATCACTAATTAACCCATAGCTGGAGTGAGAAGAGATGGATTCATGCTTTTCCCAAGTGTATTTGCATGTAAGTGAATATAAGGAACCCAACCGGAATTGGAACTTGGCTCTGTGATTAACAATTCTGAGCCATTATCCATTGCATCATCCACACATCCAAACTTACAGCACCTGGTATTCCAAAGTGGTCACCTATCTAAGTACTAACTAGGCTCAATGTTGCTTAACTTCAGTGATCAAACCACCTGCATGTGAATAGAAAATGAATTTTGTAAATATACAAAAAATAGAAAGAGGTGTAAGACAAGGATGTTTCTTCTCACCAGACTTATTCAACCTATACAGTGAGGCAATTCTGAGTGAATTAGAAGTCCCGCCAGGATTCATTATTGGTGGGCACAATTTTAATAACATGAGATATGTAGATGACACAGTGTTGATAACAGATATATAAAGGAAACTACAAAAATTCCTACAGGAATTAGTGAGGAAAAGCAAGCAGAAAGGACTAAACATCGATTGCAAAAAGACGGATTGCATGGTTGTTAGCAAAAGAAACAGCTCAACATGCAAATTAAAAATTGGGGATACCAAAATCAAACAAGTGCAAAAATTTAAATATCTGGGAAGTGCATTGAGATAGCAAAAGATGCATTCCAAAAGCTAAGCAGAGTATTAAGGGAGGGAAAAATTTCATTAGAAACAAAGAAAAGAGTACTGAACTCTTATGTAATATCAGTTCTTTCTGTATGGCAGTGAATGCTGGACAATCTCCTCAAAGATGAATAGACTTGATGCAACAGAAACGTGGTTTGACAGAAGAATGCTGAGAATACCATAAACTCAATATGAGCAATGAGCAATGATGATCAGAAAGAGGCTGTTGAAATTTCTTTAATGAGGAAAGAAAATGGAAACAAAATGGATGCATAACTTATACAAGTTTTAAGATCATGGAAAGAAGCTGTTCAGGAAGAAATTTCTAGGGCACATAATGAGGAAAGAGGGCTTGGAAAATTTGATACTCACAGGACAGATTGAGGGCAATAAGGATAGTGGAAAACAACACATAACCTACCTAGCAGGCTTGAGTAAATGGGTGGTACAGTAAGGTTTAGGAGAGATAACAAAAAGACAAAATTGATTATGAGCTACAAAAACAGGAAATTGTGGAGAGCCATGATCACCAATGTCCTCAAGGGATAGGGCAAATTGAAGAAGAATTACAAATAAAGTTCTGCGGTTTAATTTATATCACCCTGGCATCAGTTAAAAATGACTTTTTTCTGTAAGTTGTCATCTTTTTGCTTTAAGTTCATATTTTTTGGAATTCAGATGAAAAATTGGAAATTTTCTAATATATCCCAACATACTCTCACATATTTCATCAAAAATTTCCATTTTCCAAAATTATACTTTATAATTATATTTTAGAGAGCAAAAAGAAAACATTAGTTTAAACTGATGGCAGAAGTATATAGATAAAACTGACCCCAGGACTGATACATACTACCCACTGAATCCCCTGACATTGTCAAGCTTGATTGGGGACCCAGGACAGTGCTTTTTTTGACCCTTGCTATCTTATCAACATTTGCTTTTTTCTACCTACATTTATATACTTTTTTAAATTAAACTAAACACAACTATTAAACAATTAAAAATTTTTGTGGATTTTGATGTCATTCTGAGGTCTTTTTTTTGTTCAAATCTGAATTTGTTTTGCTCATGGTATGTCTTGAAGTCAGTTATGTGTTATGTATGATACATGCTTAGGCGATCATGTATCTTTTGATACATGACTGACGAAGCAGATTTTTTTCCTGCAGTAGGTTGCCATTTCCTTCTGCAGTAGACCAGTTGCCATCCAAGGCTATAGAAACCGGTCTGTCCTGCTATTTACCCATAGCTGAGGGGTGGGTGGAAGAAAAGGATTCATACCTTTCCCAAGGGTATTAACATGTAAGGGAATGCAATGAATTTGACTGGAATTTGAAAACATTATATAAAATTCACTATTTCTTATCCATAATTTTGAACATGTTAAAATTCTTCAACTTTTTAACAAGAAAAATCTCAAGTGGCTGTTAAGAATTGCTGCAAAAAATTGTTGATTAATTCAAGATGATCGATTATGATCATTCTCTAATTTGTATTTAAGCACATTGTATTTATTTTTGTTATAGACAAGCGTATGGTTGCAAGAAGGAAATACAAAAACAGTAGAAATAGATTTACGTGATTTATTTCAATAGGAACGTGTGGTTTTGGGACAGCTACCTTGTGGTATAGTTCATAGGGTTGATCTCTCATAGTAGTTCTCGCTGGTTGGCGTGGCGCTAC
Organism: Acanthosepion pharaonis; assembly: GCA_903632075.3. Lineage (NCBI taxonomy): Eukaryota > Metazoa > Mollusca > Cephalopoda > Sepiida > Sepiidae > Acanthosepion > Acanthosepion pharaonis. Next base: position 199,773 of record CAHIKZ030005607.1, read on the forward strand.
TGCTGCTGACCGCTCAGACTGACTGTGACAGGTCTCTTCCCTGGCCTCCTGTTGACTGCTGCTGACTGACCGTGACAGGTCTCTTCCCTGGCCTCCTGTTGACTGCTGTTGTACTTCCCCATGTGACCCCTTTTATGGTATTTTTTATGGCTTAACAGGCTCGTAAAACGACGCGAGTATAATTAGAAGGGAAGCATTTTTATTGCTCGAAAAATAGAAACACTTTAAAATATTATTTTATTTTTCGACCGGAACTCGTGTGGCAGGCATTATGTGTAAACAACGATAATGGTCATTTTGTGACGGGGCCTTGTCCCGTTCACATCCAGCTCTTGCTCTTGAGTATGTTAGTTTATTAGCCTGCAAATCAGCCAAGATATGTCTTATTTTATTTTATAATATTTTCAATTTTTTAGTTGAATTGTTCACCGATATTGCATCCTATCCATTACTGTACATAATTAGATTAGAATAAAATTGGTATTTTATATGAATGCCACCTAATGAAAATTGAGATATATCTTAGAATGAGGGGGGATATCATAGATTCAGGGAGGGGACTGTATCATAGATTTAGGCAAGGATCCATGAGACCCTTGCACCAGCCCTGAGTGTAATGTTTATTGAAAGTGGAATTGATAAGCTGAGTTAAAATTCCTGCTTAGTCTGTTGTGTTCAACTTTTCCCTCCAGCTATGGGTTAAATAGCAAGATAATCTGGCTCTCTAGCTCCAGGTGGTAAACAGTCTAAAGAAAGGAAAACTTTGAAATCCAAACTGTGGAGAGAAAAACAGGCAACCACTCCATTATCTTCCCTAAGAAGACATGGCAATTCACAGATAATTAAGAAAAGGAGTCTATGAAGTGCCATGATGGCTTATAACCTGAAAGCAACAAAATGGTCTGAACTCAAAACCCTGGGGAAGGTAATGGAGAAAGAAAAATAACTGTACCAAATAAGAGAAACAACATCATGTGGTGACTACCAACAGCAGCAACAGTTAAAATGGTTAGCACATGTAACTTGAAGAGAAAATAATGACATAATTGAGTTGTTGACATTTTCATACTATTTTAAATAAAATGTTAGGAAGGAAACCACACATCAATACTGGGAAGATTGATAACAACTACTGAACTTGAGAAAGCTATTTTCCTGAAAAATAGTTTTAAGAGAAAGTTTTTATAAATTTCAATGGAATGAAGTAATGGCTGTTAAGTCAATGAATGCCGAATATTTTCCTGTTAGGAAATGGTTAATATTACCATTCCCATTATCAACATTTTGGGGGTTATTTAAATCTAATATTTTGGAATGTGAGAATAATTCTTTATTTTTCGGAGTGAATATTACATGAAGATTTTTTTAGAGAAAAACAATGTTTTTTCCAGATACTAGTTTTACTATTTAACCCATAACTGGAGGAAAACAAGACTGATTCATATCTTTTCCAAGAGTATTTGCATATACATGAATCCAAATTAGATGAATTGGAAATCTGAGGGAGGGTTGAAATTGTCTAGGTCATTGTATTACTGGGGTCTGGAAGCATACAGAGAAGGATGTTAGAGAATTGAAGAGGCATGTTGTCACTTGACATCTGGTTAAAGCCACTGGCTGCTACAAGTGTAAAATTTCAAAGAGAAATTTGAAGAAGAATTGGGATTATTGAGACAACAAGTGTCACTGGATTGTTCAAGGAGACTGACTAAGTGTTGGGTATTTAAGAAGAATTGATGTCACTTAATCTTTAGCAATAACCACATCACCTGGTGTAAATAAATGAATAAATAAATAATAATAATAATTAATTATTGTTATTATTATTACTCTTACAACTGGTGATAACATAAATAAATAAATCAATGGTGGTAATAATTAATAATTATAATTCATATTGAATAATGTGATAATAATTAATAATTATAATTCATATTGATGCTGGTGCTAATAATAATAATGATGATGATGATGATGGATGTAGTGATGATGATAATGGTGGTGGTGGTGATGATGATGGTAGTGGTGGTGGTGATGATGATGATAATGGTGGTGGTGGGGATGGTGCAAGAATTGCTAAAGGAACTAGAAATTATTGGAAGAGTTGGAATTGTCCAGATGACAACATTATTGGAACCTGCTAGAATACTGAGAAAAGAACTGAAGTATTGAGGAAACTTGCTGTCACTTTATCCCCAGTGTATGCTGCTAGTTAATATTGGTGGGAATGCTCAGTAAGTAAGTAAAATAATAATAATAAATGGAAGAAGAAAAAAGTGAGGACAGTGCTGGAATATGGGAAAGACTTGCTGCCACTTCAGTATAAGCCACCAGTAACTACTGGAGGGGGGAAAGGAGGGGGGAATCAATGAGAAAATGATAATTCTCAAATCATTTAACCAAAATAAATTATTACACTTAGTACTACAATGAGGTTACCGAGTAAAAGTTCTTGTTGACACATGTCTATCGACAGCACTCATCAAAGAATTCTGTTAATAAGAGATGATGACGACAACGATGATGATGATGAGCACCTGAACTAGAAAAAGATTGGGAGAGAGTGAGAGAGAAAAATAAAAGGGTCAAAAAAAAAAAAAAGGAGCCCACAGGAGTTATCTTTTCTTTGCAAAAATTGGTCAAACAGGAAGTGTCTTGCTAAGCTTACGTAGGTCACATGACAGAGCGCCATTTTTCGGAGGTATCAGACGACAACATACAGTGAGAGAAGGTCCTGTGTTACTTACTGTCTGCTTTTTCCTTCTCCTCTTGTTGTTATCATCATCATCATTAATATTATTATTATTATCATCATCATCACCACATTACAATTGTTACAACTATTCTTGTAACTGACTTACTTATTATTACCTACTACAACTACCAACTGATTTGCTATTTCAAAGGCGGCAACATCGTGGATAATATATAGCGCCCGTCTTAATTTTTCTACTTTGGTCAGAAATGGGTGAGTAGCTTGCTTAAAAAAGTCTCTTATTTATTTCTTATTGTTAGCACTTTTCTATTCTTTTTCTTGCTTCTTCGAAAAAAAAAAAAGATAGTATTTTTTCGCATATTTCTTGCACGATTATTTCAGTTTAAAAAAAAAAAAGAGGAAGAAATCCAACGATCGATCTTATTTTTTTTATTTAAGTGTTTTAAGTTATTATTGGTTTAAAATTCATTTTTATGGTGTATGGATTTAATAATTTAACAACTTAGCAACAAGTTAAACGGCTTGCATAATAATAGATTAAAAAAGAAAAGAAAAGACAAATGATTTGTTAATTAATGAAATTGTTATGGATAAATATTTTCAAAGTAAAAAGAAAAATATATAGTTTTTTTTTTCACATTTTCTTTCTGTAATAAACTTTTTGTTATCCTAGAAAATATTTTTTTTTAAATTACAGTTCTATCTCTAACCTACATTTATTCTTAATTCCTTTAAATGCAATTTTCTTAGTTTTGTTTTGAGATTCGGTTTCGTTTGGAGATAAAATAACAGTAACACCTTTATTTTTTAATTTGTCGGGAAATCAAGTTTTTAAGCTGTCTTTTTAGATTTTATCGTCTCTTTAAGTTTTTGTTAGACACATTAAAGAATTTTAAATTTAAAAAAAAAGATATGGTCTCTTATTTCTGTAAAAAGAAAAAAAAATGATTTATTAAGATTTGAATGATCCTCTGTCCTTGTTTGTTTATTTACAACACTAACAGCAACAAAAAAGTAAATATACTTAACTTTTCAGACTAGAGAAAGGAAATGTCAATAAATCCAAGTTGTAACAGCAACTGTCATTCATTAATGAATATATATATATATATATATATATATATAAATAGTAAGAAAGAAATAAAACCGGAAAAATATAATAAAATAAAAAAATTATTTTACTGAATCCGATCAATAATTTAAATAAAAATATATATTTTTAGATATTAATTACTATTGCAAAGGAAATTATAATTTAGTTTAGTTAGTAGACATATATGAATGAAAAAATAATTACAAATAATATCTAAGTTTAAAAATAAAACAATTTTTTTACTCTAGTCTACATAAATCTTGATTTCTTTCTATTCATGAAAAAAATGTCTAAAAAAATCATATAGCTATGTTTTATTAAGTTTAAAAAAAAATCTCTTTTAAAAATAAAATGAAAAAGTTTTTGTTTTGGGGAAATTTACCTGTAGTTTTGTTTTTCAAAAAAATCGATTGAACAAAAAAAAAAAAGAAAAAGTTAATGAAAAAAGAAAAAGGAAAATTAATAATACACTTCTTAAATGTGTTTTTAAAATTGTTTTACTGTGATCATAAATTTATTTTTATCAACCAAACAAAAAAGTATTCAATGGAGAGAAATACATGAAAAATAAAATGACAACTCTTGCTTTTTTTTTTTTTTTTTACGTTTGTCTTTAAAAATCCAGCTTTTTTATTTAAAAATGTGAACCTTTTCTCTTGTTGCGCTGTTAATGAAGTTACTTATCACCATAAACATCTTGAATTCAAAACACAACTTTGAAGACAAAAAAGAAGCTTTCATTTCATCGGTATTTATTACACATAATTCAATTCTCATTGAAAATGCTTTTGATGTTCAACAACCGATGACTACTGTTATTGTTAATAATAATTATTGACAATAACTGCCGTAGTGTTATTACTTTATTAAATAATAACAATCGTTGTTATACTTATATTGGGGGGGGGAGGAATCTTTGGGCACGTAAAATTTGTAATTGGTATCTCGAAATGATTGGTATTCATTTACCTGGTCCTCAGATATTTCTTTTTGTACCTGTCATATCAGTTCGATGAGATCGAATTAGCAATCTCGAAGAAGGTGCTGCAGCGAAAGCTTCGAAGGAATTACGACAAAATATACAAATCTTTATTTAGAGTTTTAAATCCAAGAATGAAAGAAAAATAAAATGGATTTGAAATGTTTGTAGGAAGATACATTTTTTTTGGGGCGGGGGTTGATTTCTGTAGTGTAAATAAATTCAACGTTGGTTGACCATTATTGACTAATTATTCAGTTGTTAATTTATTCAATAGTAAAAACAAGAAACTCGAAAACAAACTTTCAATTTAGAATTTTCTTTTCATATTGCTGTCATTGATTCTCCTAAGTAAAAATATAATGGTCAGTAGGCATGACAGCTAATAATATAGTAACACTATTTTTTTTTTTTTCAAATATTATTAAAAAAAGAAAAATGAAGAATTTCTATTATTTTTTAAAATACTAAGTTAAGTATAAAAGAGACAGTTCATTCTTTTTGGAAAGAATTGTTTTCTGTCTCATTTCTTATGGAGAAATTTCATTTCAATGTAGTCAGTAAGAAAAGTGAAACTATTTTTAATTCCACGGAAGAAGAATAATATGTGACTAAATTTCCCCAGTCTTACAATTTTGTTCAATAAAAAAGAAGTTAAAAAGAGTTAATTTTAAAAAGAAATATTACAATTTCAATGGTAAGGTTTTTCTTGTACTGTCTCTAAAAAAAATAAACTAATTTGTGTATCCACAGATATTGACACTGATTAAATTTCTCAAAGATTGAGAAATGATTGTCATGAAAATCGAAAATCCCTAAATCTATGATTGCTCTGTTCCTCGGGTTTTTTTTTTAACGAAAGAAAAACAGGAAAACCGAAAAAACCCTCTGATTTCTGCCCTTTAACAACAACAAAGGGGAAAGCCGAGATTTGGCTGGCCTCCCCCCTTTTATAATTTTAAAAAGAAGCTTTTCATTCTCTTTGGAGATAGAACCAAACGAAGATGCTAGTTGTATTTCGTGAAAGAACTAAAAAGACATCTCTCTTTGTCAATTGCAATTTAATGTCGATAACAGTAACATTTTTTTTTAATTAATACTTGACCAGGAACATTTCTTATCTTGCCTTTTTATTTCATTAAAAGTGCATGTGTACATCATTTATTGCTTTTCAATTGTAAGATGTTTTTTTTATTATTTCAGTGTAACTACAAGCTGATTTTAAATCTTCTTAATTCTTTTAAATTTGATTAATGCAATTGCAATAGATTTCCTATGTTTGTAGATTTAAGTTATTTTTTTGTTGAAAAATATATTTGTAAATCTTATCTAACTTTTTAAAAAAAGAAAACAAACTGTACTGTATATTTTTTAATCTTTCATAATCCCTGGACATATCTTATCTTTTTTTTTTTATGTGTGCCTAGAAACATATTTCCTTTTCAAAAATTAACCCATTTTTACTGAAACTATTTTATTTATGAAAATTGAATGCTTGCATGAACATTTTTCAATTTTCTGTAATTTTTTTTTAATGAAATATCTTCTTATTCTAACTTGCACTTTTCTAACTAAAATTGATTGTTGTCAGTGATAAGAATGTTTACCACCTTAAGCGTAAGCATTTTTTTTTTTTTTATCGAGATTAATTCTTGGTTGATTTTTCTTTTTTAACAAGATGATGTTAGAGAAATTTTCTGAAATCACTTCAGGGAAAAAAATCCCTTAATTATTGATTGATGTTGAAGAAATGAAGGAATTTCTGGAACGTGTTTTTTTTTTTTTGCTACTGTTTTCTTGTTTTTCTTTCTATCACTTTTTCTTTGAGCTTGCCGCTTTATTTACCTTTTTTCTTTCTCTTCGGTTTTTTTTACAAATTGTTAACTTCAAGACTAATTTTCTTGCTAATAATCGTCAAAAACCGAAACTTGCATCCCACAAAAAATGCATGACTTCTTTTGCTTTTATTTCCAATGTAAAAAAAAAATAAAAAAACCAAAAACTTTTCTTTTTAACTTCATTAAAATGCCAGATTTTAAAATTGTCATCATAATTTTTCAATTACCTGCCTCATTTATTTGATATTTTAATAATTTAAATTTATTATCTATTCATCGTGACCATTGGCTTTGTAAATTTCACTGCAGGTTTATCAAAGTGGCAGTAGTGAATATAAATGCTTTTACTCGGGAACATTTGAGCTGCCCTGTAGATAACGTCTCCCACTTTCCATGCTAATAATATGGGTCAGGTTTTATTACTTACTTTTACTTAGTAAAAAAAAAATTGCTTTAAGTAAAAGTTTAACCTACGTTTTCCTTTGTTCGCATAAAAGGAAGTTTTCATTTTTGAATTCCAGACATAATTCAAAAAAACTTAACTTTATTTATATTATTATTGATAATCAATCAATAATTTATGGCTTTCACTTAGTGTGATTTGAACTCTCACCCCCACCCGTTTGTAATGTTTGGTCATTATTCGCAAAGTTGGCCACGTAAGTAGGATACGACATGACACAACTTGACCTGTTATGGAGCCGTAGTAATAGTTAATTGTTTCTTCTCTCAGCTCTAGTAGTACGACAATCATTCAGTCCAAGTGTAGTAATCCTTTTCAACTACCTCTCAGCTGGTTCGTCGTTCTGACTGTCTTTTAGTTTTATTGAAAACATTTCTCAACGCATGGCTACGATTGTCGTTGTTAACTGGATTAACACTCGCTAGAGACTTTTGGTGTAAATCGGCTGTTTAACTATCAAAGCAAAGCACCTTCTTTTTTTTTTTTTTTTAACACCTTTTCTTTCTCGTTAAACTTTGTTTTTTTTAACAGTTCATATTTAAAAACGTTTTTCAGTCATGTTTTGAAAACGTGATTTTCACTGCTTGTATCTGATTATTTTAAATTAAATGTAATTTGTCAAGTTCAGTGCTCTCTCATTATGCATTATTTCTCTATTGTTTTTAAACTTTATCAATATAATTCTTTTCAACTTGTAAGATTTTTTTTATCAAAACGCGAAGATAGTTTTTACTACCTCTTAGCACGGAATGGTTTGCGTTTGATTATGGATTTTTATTAGAAAAAAAAATGAAAGTGTAGAGATTTTCTCTGTGCTGAAATGTCTCAATTATTGAAGAAAGCGAGTGACATTAAATTATTTCATTATTGCACAGACCCACACCACGACTTTAATTAATGAAATGAGGACAGTAGTGTCGGTAGTAGCAAAATGGGTGGAGTACTACTTTTGGGTATATAGTTGTTACTTCATCATCATAAACACAACAGTAACACCCATTCGCGCCAACGTCTGTGTCGTTTGTTACGTATCTTGCTTTAGGATAAGTGATGATCATTACTTGTATTTAGGATGTGAATATGATAATAGTTTTGTTGAGGTTGGTTTTACAGAAAATGGAGGGAAGATGAAAAGTTGAATAATTAATGTGCAATTCTTCGTCTAGAGTGAATATATTGTTATCATCAATGTAACTGAACTGTGGTGGTGGTGGTTGTTAGTAATAATTTGGAGACTATATATACTCAGATACTGTGATTTTTGTTAAAATTGAACAGAAAGGAAATTAATTCAAATTAGTTATTATTAATATCGTAAAAATGATACTGGCTGTGACACAGACTTAAAAAATAAAATGCATTTTTTTTAAATAATTGAATTAAATACCACATTCCGCTCGAAATATGTGTATGTTCTGATTCAGATTAAAAATTCTAAAAAGCCAAGTTTAGTTTCCAAATATCGGTCCAAGTTCAAATAAATCCAATGTGTCTATATTGAAGATGTAGGTCAACGGATGGTGTAGAGAATCCTTTGCCTCCCGCCGTTTCCTACCGTGTCACAGTCAGCCTCAACTGTATAATTTTTTGTTTTATCTACACTAGTGTAGATAAGACAAAAAATTATACAATTGATGAGCGTGTAGAGAATAATACATACTCATCTGTTTTAATGATAGATCAATGCAGTCAGTGTTGTCTTCATTTGTGGTGACAGCATTTTCCAAAGAGGTTGTTAGTTACGCGTAGTTAAGTTTTTGTAGGTTCGTTTGCTTCCCCATGGCTCTTACTACTAGTTTTCACGCACTGTTGGTCAGCGTAGGCGACGACGACGACAGACAATTTTAAAATGACAACATTCTTTTACTGAGAAAGTGACAATCCGATGATTGTGGCTTGACTATCTTCACAAAAATGACATTCATTCATTATGATTAGTGGGTGGCATTTTTTTCTTATAAGATATCTATTCTAAACTAACCATAATGATTTCTTTTCCGAACGGATAGGTAAGAAGTGTTATTGTTGTTACAGTCTCAAGGTGTCAAATTGGAAAGGTCCAAATAGGAAGACGATAATTAATGGATATCCGAACTTCTGAAACAAGGAAGATCACTGTTGTTTGATGGATATGAAAATTAAATGGCAGCAAAGGAACGTATTTTGTACTACAAGAGGAAAGAGATTTTATTTTTTGTATACAAGGAAACAACTCTCTTTAAAATGTTATGATCACCAAATCAATTATACCTACCACCATTTCTGTGAGATTTTTATTTTTTACTATTAAATGGAAATATTTTTCTACAATGGATAGGTAAATTCTTTGACAATGAAATGCAAAAAAAATTTTTAAACGCTTGTTAATCTATACTGCCAAACCAAAAGTAACTCTGCATGTGCTTTGCCTATTTATTTATTTTAATAATTTCACCCTAAACTAGGTGATAAATCCACTAAGATGCAAGAGGTTACAGAGAGAGAATGTAACTAAGAAAAAGTTTTTTTTATAAAAGAACAGGATTCAAAAAGACAGATGACTACGATTAATTATTTATTGCATTTAAATTTTTGAAGATTGTAGTTGACAGGGAAGCAATAGAATTCCACAGGTGAGAAGTGCGAGAGAAGAAACTCTTAGAATAGGATTTATTTACATTTAGCAATTTCAAGGGTAAAATTATGAGACCCACCTGCAAATTGAGTACTACACTTAAATTCAGGAAGTTGAGATACCAAAGAGGAAAATCAATTGCCATGAAAATATGACAAGGTACAAAGAAGCTATGTTATGATGGTGGGTAAAGTGATTAAAACTGAGATGTCAGAACAAATAATATTGCAGTTCTTTTTTGGGATTTTGTCACGAATCTGTATATACATAGCTGAACTCAACCAGATATCACAACAATATTCAATGTTATATATCTTATATGAAATACATATACATACATGTGTGTATATATATATATATATATATATATATATATATATTTTTTTTTTTTTTTTTTTTGAACTAGTCATGTCTGATTATTATGTATACACTTAACTCTTTTGTTACATGTAAGAAAGGATATTATTTTAAAAGTAAAGATACAAAAAATGCTAACATTAAACAAAAAAATCGCAAAATTTCAAA
>CAHIKZ030005607.1:215000-230000 GCA_903632075.3 Acanthosepion pharaonis
GTTCTATCTATAATTTTTTTTTTTTTTACTGTAATGTTCGCACTTCACAAAGCCCTCGGAACACTAAAGGTAGAGGGTTACATTAGGAGGCAATTTGTGTGGATAGGGGTGTAAGGTAATGGTTAAGTCCTAAGCTTGACCATTTACCTGCATCTTAGTAATGGACCATATGTATGAGTTCCACTTGATGTCAGGTTTATCTATCTATGAATAAAGACAGACAAGAAATAAAACTATACTTAGCTGATGGGTTTCATTCTCTGAGGTTCTTCATCAAAGCTTTGATTTCCTTGATAAAGTCTCTCAGAGGACAAAATGTAAAAAGTATATTTTTACCTCTCATCTCTTGATTCATTTTGTTTCTTCTACAGATACACTCAATCTGAGAATATATAAATATCTGTTTATATATGTATGTGTGTAAAATAAAATTAATAAAGTTTTCTCTTTTTGCCATGATTCATCATTGAGAATTATGTATAGAATGTATATTTTCAGTCTGTTGTTCTTCTGATTCTAAAATTTTCAGCAGAGTCACACATTCAAAATATTTGCAGTCATTCTGTATTTTTTCTTTTTTTTTTTTTACACAGGAAACAATTTTTAGCCTAATTTTGGCCTATGTGACCCATCACTCTGATAATGTATATGTTATAAATTACAGAATGTATTTATTGTATCCCAAGTAAACAAAAAAAGTTATCTTTTTTTTTTTCACATATAAATCTTCTCAGGCATACAAGAAAAGCCTTTATGCCTTAGCATATATTATAAACACATAAGGTTTCTTTGTTTGTATAATTAAGATAAAACCTTTCTCACATTGATAGCTGTGTTGCTTTAAGTTTAGGGCCTTAGATTAAATATAAAATATCATTTTCAAGTTTCTGATCAGTCATGATTTTTTTAATTTTGTGAAATGCACACATTTTATGAATTTTCTGTATTCATAATTGATGGTTGATATCCAGTTGGTGATTGTAAATTTTATGAGTAGGTTTGGGGTTGGCTCAAATCCCAAAATCTGACTAAATATCATTTTTTTTTTTTTTTTTTTTTTTTTTTTAATGACTTAGGCTGAGTACTTTTCAACATCCTCTCATATGAAAAATTATCAACTGTAGAAAAACTGGCAAAATTTAACATACCCATAAAAAAATGTGTGTCAAAAGGACAATTTTTTTCTTGACACTGCTGTCACTGTATATTCTCTCAGCCATTTTTACTGTTTTATAAAGCTATTTTTAGAATTAAAAAAACAAACAAACATATGAAACTGGATTTATACATTCTCTTTTCCCTCAAGAATTGACAATAAAAGAATTAAACAATATTTTATTAGCTTGCATATTTACAAGAATAATTTTGTATTTACAAGTTTATAAAAAATGATAACTACAATTTAATATTATCCTTTTTTTTCTTTCTCAAGGTCTGACAACAAACATGTTAAGAACTATTTACTTATTTAACTGTTTATTTACAAGAATAGTGTTTAATACTTTTGTTGTCAATTCTCGAGGAAAAAAAAGAGAATGCATATATCCAGCTTCATATGTTATAAAAAATTTTAAAACAGCTTTTTGAAACAATAAAATTTGCCAAGATAGTGTACTATAATAGCTGTAACAAGGGAAAAACTGTCCTTTTGAGATGTATTTTGTGGGTACGAATATTAGACATTGACAAAACTTTCTTGTTTTAGAATAATTTTCTTTGCTGCCTACAGAAAAAATTTAATCAATTACAGCATTTGAACCTTAACACTTCTTGTTAACCTTATTGTAGTTATAAATCAAGGGCTTTGTATTAGAATTCTTAGAATAATTGGTTATTGTAATTGATTTAACTAATGAAACATTAATTTTGATCTGAATCTTTAAATAATATAAATCTAAGTAATCTTGTGTAGCAAAATTCCAGTAAAAATTATTGGCTATTCTCTAAAGTATTTTTTCTTTTTGACGAACAGATATTTTTACAGAGTATTTTCTGTCTCATTTACAAATATGCCTTTGTTTTTTTCCACAGCTTATTTAAATTGATTATGTATAAGAACAGTGGGGTAAGAGGAAAAAGAAAGAAAAATTTAATTTATAACTGATTAAATTACAGTGCTCAATGGAGGTAGAAAATGCAGGTTGAAAAAACAGCTGTTGCTTTGTGCATTTTTCTTGCTATTAAGATAAATATCTATATAATGTATCTTGTTACTGAAAATCATCAGCACAGGTTTGTTATTACATTTGGAATTTCTATGTCATACATTTTGCTGCCAATTTGATGTCACCTGTGATTTCAAAATTCTGCTGGATTAACAACTTTGTTGAACCAAAGGAAGCTACATACAAATTTTAAAGTATTTGATTTTTGCCTTACAGCCTCACAGTTTTTCTAAGCATGTTAAATAATGTTTTTCTTACTTAATCAAAATTAAACAAAACTCACTGAAGGTGAACATGTTAAAACGCCTCTCTTTATTGAATTCCAATATTGTAGGCCTTTGCTTTTTATATCAAAACATGAGTGATTATGTATATTAGACAAGACTAACTTTTTGTGTACGGCTGCATTTTGAGTGAACTTCAGAAACTGAGTTTGCTCTCAGTGGTTTACAAGACTGGCATGTTAATCAATGTACACTCATGATTACTCTTGGACAAAAACCAGTTTCACTTGTATCTGCTGGCTTGGTCTTTTTTGTTGGCCAGTGTTCATGTGCTTCATAGCATCACTCCTACATCTAACTTATAAACTTTTCTAGAATTATATAATAACGAAATAAAGATCTGGCACTAATACAAGGGGATACCAAAAAGTTCTTGACTTGATCCACTTCTCAGAATCTGACCAAACATCAGAATTATTTCTCTTTCAAAAGGCTTCTAGGTCAGGATGAGAACTTTTTGGTAACTTCTCATATATAATTGGCCTGATGTTCATAAGAATCGTAAATATTCTTTTGTAAAAGTTGATATTTAGTAAGTTTAGTATAGCCTAAGTTGAGATGGGTATCAATCAGAAGTGGATGATTGTGTCATGTCTGCCTTCCATGTTGAGAAGACCAATCAGTTTAGAAATGAATCAACTTTGTTTTTTTTTTGTTTTGTTTTTTTTTTTCTTAAACTTTGCAAGTTTAAAAATCACCCCAAAATTTTAAACTATCCTGAAATCAAAATGATCTTTTTTTTTTTTTTAAATTTGTTAGTAGCATAATAAAAACACTATGAAAATATTTAGGAATAAATATAAAAAGCTGAAATATTAAAGTTGTAAAAAAGAATAATTACAAAAAAATTATTTATATTTTTCTGTAAATTTTATAAAAAATCATTTTTTTTTTTTTTTTTTTTTTTTTTTAAAGTGTTTATTTTTAATTAACTGCCTTGCATCGTTCTTAACTTTTCTAATTTTATCATTTTTAAAATTCTCCCTTAATTTTCAGTTTCATTTATGGTCAGCAAAAACATACGAAAATGTTTGTTAATGATTCATTTAAGTTTTTAATCAAAAAATTGATAGAAAAAATAGTTCTCTTGCCTTGTTTATTGAAACAAAATTCTTACAATTAAATCCTAATATTTTTCACATTTGGAAAGAAATAATACAAATATTTGAATTTAAGTCCTTCAACCTTTATTTTTCACTTGGGTATTATTCAGCAGTTTGAAAAGAAATGCTTAAGTTTGTGTCTATGTATGCATGCATGGGATCTATTATTAAAAACCCACCACTATTGCCAAGAATTCTAAGAAATTAGTTTTAGAATGACTATTATAATTTTAATGACAAATTTTGTATTGTCTGTGCATCATCCAAAAAAAAACAATCTGTCTTCCTAAAATAATGGTTTATTGTAATGTTAATCTGAAGCCTTGGGCTATACTGCAGAGTATCCATTTGAAATCAAAATTGAGATATTACTGTTAATGTCTTTATAGTCATTTTTTTTTTCCAGTCAATGACAATTTCTTATTTTCCTCCAAATGTTAGCACAGACAGATAGCAATGCTATAACCATAGTGAAAGTGAAAGTGTTAATTACTTTGCAATTAATATTTTTTTTTTTTTTTTTGTTTTTTAAAATCAGAATTTTGTTAAAATGTTATGATGTTATACTTTAAGATCACAAACCACAGTTATGCAACATATGCATTAATCTTCTGAGTGATTTAATTGCTGAATTGATTTTAAAATTGTTGAATAAAATATTTTTACTCCTTTCACTGATTTATTTTATCTTTTTTTTTTCTATTTGAGACTTGAATTTGTATGAGCCAGTCTGTGCTAAAAACAATGAAATAAAGGGGTGGCAATTGTCTTGCTATCAAGAGCTCATATCTCTGATAAATAGTATTAACATAATGACCTTGAACCACTTCCTACTATTAATGGGTTTTAGTATTTAAAAAAAATAGCTTTTTTTTTTTTCTTTTTAACTGATCAATCTAAATTTAAAGTTAAATTTTTATTTCTTCATTGAGTGTTCTTTTAAGAACAGAGCAATGCATCAAAATATCAAGAACTGAATATACTTTCTGAAAATGATTGCGTAATAAAATTCACAACAATTATATATATTTTTGTATTTTATAATTTTATTATCATTTATTAGGAAATATGAGCATTATATTTCTACAACAAAAATAAGGAGTGTGTGTCTCAGAAATTTTAAGAAATTTAAATTGTAACTTTTTAATGTTATCTTTTAGAAACCACTCCAATTAAGGTTTTTCCAATTTTAATCAGTGATTAAATGAAATGCAACAAATTGAAAGTTATGTATTTTGTTGCCTGTGCAAAACCAATGAAGTGAATTTTGTTAGATTTCTTTTGCTAAAAATTATGGGATATAAACTTTATAAATGATGAAATTATTACAGTATTAAAACAAATCTTACTAAAAGTACATTAAAGTATAATTAGTTATTGCATCAAATAATAAAATTATCAAAACGAATCAGCAGTTTAGTAACCATCTGATGGTACTACCAGTAACCTGCAATATCTCATCCAATGTCAACAAAAATCTAAGTAAGTATTTAAATTGTGAGTGTTAATTGATAGGTAAGGTTTCCTATTCCATATGGAAACAGAAACATGTTTGAATATGTATTAAGTAGTGTATTAAGTCTTGCTTAGACATGCTTATTGTTAGTTCACTGTGATGGCATCAAGTAATAACATTCATTAGTACTGACTACTATATCTGAGTTATGTATAAAGTGAAAATGTATGAAGGTCGTGTACAAATTGAAATTCAAATCTTTTGAAAGCAAAATATGAAGTGGAAAGTTTTTTGGGGTTTTTTTCTTCATTATAACAATGGAAGTCTGCATTAGTGACGAATCAACGCAAACAGTGAGAAATCTGAAATTCACAATTGTTTCACTCTCTGTGTACAGCAGCAATTTCTGTGTATTATGAAAGTTGAAAGAAGTGTTGGAAGATCAACATTTTTAATTTACCATTTTACAATTGGATCAAAGATAAACCAGAAAACTTTCTTCATGAACACAATGAAGAAAGTTGGTAGGCCATAATGCAAATGTGAATAGGGCATTTTGAAAAATGTGTAGCACTAACTGGTGACTGAAAAGTGAAAAGAAAAGTTCATTATACCAGTTTTATTATTCTGTCTAAAACTTGTTTCATATGTTTGTTGACCTTATAAATAAATCCTTATATATAAGAACTCTAGATGTTAATTGTGCTTATGGAAAAGGAAAATATTGCTGGATGCCTTTTATACTCATTCTATCTTTTATCCTAGTGAGCAGTGTGGCATAGATCATTACATGAAAAGAAAATTGTTCATGCCTTTAACACCTCTTACAGATCAATTACTGGGTGTCTCAAGCCAACCAAAGTAGATAACTTCTATTTGCTTAGTGTCATTGCTTTCTCTTACATCAGAAGGACAATCCACTCCCAACTTGAGAAGCAGGAAACTGGCCCTCATTATCCACTCCACAGCTGTAAACCAATGACAAAGAGGCTCAAGTTAAAACACAGCTTTATACATTCAGTCAAACCACTGAACAACAGAGTTTGTCAGTGTCTCTTCCTGTGGTACAGCCACCTTAACAACATGGAACACAGGCTCTCTCAGCCCTCCTCCCCACTGACTCCAGTGATGCCTGGCCCTTCTGGTCCTGCCTGAATTGTCTCTGAATTGGTATTGGTTGCTATAAAGCCAACTTTCAGAAATAGGGATATGTCACCGATGATTATCTCAACTGCAAATGCGGGCAATTACAAACTATGGAAAATCTTCTGGTTCACCCCAATCTTGAAGATTCATGTATGCTTAACACCCCAGGCAAGGCTCTGTGTGCAACACTGGATGGGTGTAGTGTATCAATAAAAACATCAAAGTCAAGAGCTATCCTCTTCTAAGATAATGATATTGAAAATAAATGAAATGAAATTTTCTTGATACTATCAAATCCTAACTTAATTCATTTGAAGTGCAAGAGAATTACATGTAGAAATGAAATCCACTGCTGTATATAAAGTCTTCTCAAACATATCTAGATTAATTTTAAACAGTCTATTTTGATTTTATTTTTCCTCGTGTCAAGGACTTTTTGAAAGATTAAATTTAATGAATTAAAAAAAAAATGTATGACAAAAATATATAGATATAAACCTATAAAGAATCTGGTATAACTTGGTCATAACATTGATTATGGATTAAATAGACTTAATCCTTTGTTTATAGCAGCTGGCAATTGAGACCACACCAAATTACAATTAAATATTTGGCATTTGTTTAATGTTTTAATTCTGTGCACAAACAAATTTTGGAATTACTTTTTTTATAATCCAGACCCTTGAGCAGAATAATATTTTTTGATGAGTCTTTGGGATCTTACCAAATGGGTTAATTTTGACATTTGAAACCAATACTAGTTATCCACTCTTGTTGAGTAATATATCACATTGGTAATTCTACTGTCAAGTTTTGATAACTTTAATTCTTTGTTGATTTCATTTTTTTTTTTTTTTTTTTTTAAATGGTTTTAATTAAGAATCTACATAAATTACTATGTGCAGAGTTATACAAGTTATGGAAAAGTTATTTTGCTAGTTTATATAATTAATCAGTGGTGTGAATAGGCCTAACATGCAAGATCAAAATGGTTTAGGTATGCTTTTTATAATTTAAATATATAAAATATATGTTTTGGTGATGTTTGAATGAATCAAGGTACAAAATCCAGATTATAGGATCATATATGTGAATTTTGTCTATTGTTTGTCTTTTAAAAAATAAATTCTCTTTAGTGAAATGAGCTTCTAATTCTGAAAATTAGAGATTAGCCTATGAAGATTTTTAGTCTGTAGTCCTAATGTTTTCTACAGTTTCTCACTGCTTACCTCATAAGGATCACCAAATACTGTTTGTTTTCTCTGAGTTCTTATATGACTTCTGCTGAAATAATTCAGACTCTTCTATTATTGGTTAGTTTGTCAGTTCCTTTCAGATGGTTTCTTCTTACTAGTGTCTTTTCTGATTTGGGTTTCACTTTCATATTCGTAATTGATATTTCAACTTGATTGTGCTATACAGTCACTTTTACCTGAACTATGCTTGATTGTATAATGTTGGGAGATATTTCCTGTGTCACTTATCATTTTTAGGGTGATGTTGTGTCTTTATATTTTTCTCTTTTTTCATTTTATTTATTCTAATTGGTGTATATGTTTATTCAAATATTTACTTTTCACCTAAATGTATTTCTTTTCCAACATTTGTTTTTAACTTTATAAACATATCTACATGTTGGGATACTGAACTGTAGTGTTTAGTTTCTAAGAAATTTACTATGGCAACCAAGTTTTCTGATTGATTTATATACAAACATGTTAAATATAAAAAATTTTACGTTAAACCTTATATTACTTTTGTTATTGATGATGACCCAACACTTGTTCGTGACTAAATTGATAGTTGCACTTAAGATACTGACACTGTAACTAGCCAAACCTTTCAACCAGTGTCTCAAGCAGAGCAAAGTTCTTGGAGATTGCAAGAGTACAATTGTTATTATAAAAAAACAGGAAAATCAAGACCTTGGCGACTGCAGACCAATCATTTTTTTCAATTGTATCAATGATACCTTTAAAGAAACCAACCTTGAGAACAAAGTGATTTAGGGTTAGGGTTACTGGAAATTTCCCAAATCATCAAAGCAATCAAATGTCAAAGTATACACCCTGTGTATATCCATGTTTTACAACATATCTACAAATAGAGCATCTCTTTTATCAAATTAAACAAAGACTCAAAGCTGTTTCATCTTGAATCAAAATTAATAGCAAGTATGTTGGTCGCTTCAGATTTGTCTAAAGCATCATTTTTTTCTCCAAACAATAAAAGAAGAATGTTGGTTTTAATGTGTGCTTTAATAAAACCAATGTCATATGCAATCATATGTTGAGGATAGTGACACAACAATCAACATTGAAAATGTAAGAGCTAAAGAAAGTAGTTCAAATCTATTTGGGACAATGAATTGCCATGGAAACTTTAAAGGAAAATGTCAAGCAAGAAATCACCTTAGGTTAGCAAGTTTAGTCTTCAGGACCAAAATGCCATCTTGATCTGAATAATTTCAAAATTCTGATACTTCATAGTGTAAAAGGTGGCAGATCTTAGGTCTATAGCCAACAACATACTTTGCATGCTGATTAGTTTTCTTCAGTAAAATATGCAATTCATAAATTTTTCACCTGGCAGAACTATCATCATCATTTTCTAAAGTAAAAACTGAAAGTAAAAAAAACAACAAACTTACAAGACATTTTTCTTCGATATAGACTATTACCAAACATGAAATCACTTATAAATGATACTTGCATTTTAGAACTCAGAAAATGATTTAAAATTCACAGAAATAGTAGACAATATACAATCTATTTGTAAGTATCTACAATACACAGTCTCTGCATTTTCTTTTCCTATTCTGTCTTCTGAGCAGTCAATTAATGGCTATGTATCAAATGCTAGATATTGAGTAGAGAATTTCACATTGATCTACAATAGAGCTTCTTGTATCTAACTGGAAAATTGAGCTGTCTGCATTTTTGCCAACTGTCCATTTTCAGAATAGTCTTCAAATGGGCGTGTGAAGTAATCATATTCAAATTAACTCCATCAATCTAAATTCTTCCAACTGAATATATTTTTTACATTTAAAATATGAGGGGAAAAATGTTGATTCAAATTTTGTATGTTTTAAGGAATGTAATTGACTTTAAGTGTAAATTATAAATCTATTCATCTTTCATTGTTGTTTCCATAAAATTTTCTGGACTTAGAAATTGTATGTGCAGAAGTTTACAACACATTACAAAAATGTTTTTATATATATTTCTAATACAGTTGCATTAATTAAACTTTTACTGCTTATAGAACATATATTTAGGTATTCAGTCAAACAATCAGATTTTTTAAAAACTTCAAAAACGTATCCCATGAAAAACCGATATTTAGTAACTCAAAAGTTTACAGCACATTTTTTTTTTAATATTTACAATACCCTTTTTTATAGTAGTGTCTAAATTCTATTAGAATGTTCAAAATTAGGATGGGTTTTTTTTTTGTAGAAAGTTCCAAATTAATTTTATGATTACTTTTAGGAATGATTAAAGAATTGCGTCATTCTTTTTCTGTCAACCGTCCTTTAAACATTGACAAAATGGAGGAAAAGCAAAATAATTGATCATGACCTCTGTAAACATATTGTTAACCTTCATACCAAATGAACTTGATTATAGGAAGATATCTACTCAGTTAAATGTGCCATTGAGTTCAGTTAGTATGATAATTCATCACTGGAAGATGTGCCATTCCATTTGTCCCCCCAAAAAGCTGTGGTCATCCTAGAAAGGTAACGGAACATACAGTAAGATTATTGGCGAGCTCCAAGTTATGCTTAAAGAACTTTAGGGAAGACTAGAAGTAAGTGGAGTAAAAGTGAGTACGGATGCAATTAGTCGTTTACTATGTCGATATGGCATCTTTTTGAGGACTCCAAGAAAAGAAAAAAAAAACACTTTTTAAGTGAAAACTCATTCTTGCTACACTGGATTTTGTAAATGAGTATTGTATCAAACCTGCAGCATTTTTGGAAAATGTACTTTGGTCAGACAAAACAAAAATGTAACTTTTTAGCAGAAATGCTATGGAAAGGTCTGGAGAAAGAAGGGTACTAAATATTTGCTGATGAATGCTATCCCAACAGTAAAATTTGGAGGCAGATCTATCATGATCAGGGGTGACTTTAGTGCCCAAGGTGTAGGTAACATTGAAATAATAGAAAGGAGGATGAATGGAACGTATAAGGATATTTTGGAGAGAAATTTATGTCAGAGTGCACATTCGCTGGGCTTGAAACCAGTTTGCGTCTTTCAACAAGACAGCAATTCTAAACATACTGCAAAGGTTACAAAATCATGGTTAAGTTCAAATAGGATAGACATTCTAAAATGGTCAAGTCAATCTCAGATCTCTATCCGAATGAAAATTTATGGAGAGATCTGAAACTGAGAATTTAGATAAGGAACTCACAAAATCTGCATGAACTAAAGGAATTTTGTTGAGAAGAATGGAAAAATATTAACCAAGAAATAAATAAGAAATAAATTTGAAAGGGATCACTTTAAACATCTACATGCTGTAATTAGAAATAATAATTATGTGACAAAATATTAATAGATGATATAATAAATGTATTCTAAACTTTTGCATTATTAAATATGGGTTTATCTTCGTGGGATATTTTTATTGATTATCTTTTTTTTTTTTTTTGAATCTGATTGACTAAAGGCTTAAACATATGTATTATTAGAGGTTTCATTAATCTGTGTTAGCAATACCTGAAGAAAAAATTTTTGCAATGTGTGTCACTGTGCATGTATATTATACACACATGAACATAAGAGTGGGTCAAAAAATAATTAACCTGGGATGTAGTTATTATAAACTGAATTATGACTTTCAATTTTCATAACATAATATTTGAGCTATGTAATATTCACCACTGAATTAAGTGCATTGACAGAGAAATATTGTTGAAAAAATAAATGCTTTTGTACTTAACCCTGTGTGTGTGTGTGTGTGTGTGTGTATATATATATATATATATATATATATAATTATTTATATATTATATGCGCGGTACTTATTAGAAAGCGCTCAATATCAGAGCTAGAGGGTTTGTCTGACAATCGCAAAAAGCGTGAAACCCAGGGTCACAAACTCATCAACTAAATCCAATATATATATATATATATATATATATATATATATATATATATATATATATATATATATATATATTTGTGTGTATGTATATATGTGTGTGTGTGTGTATATATGTATATAAATGCACACACACACACACACTCTACCGGTCAAAAGTATTTCCCCACCCTCAAAAAGTTTTATTTTTCATCCTAAAAGTCATATTTTTAATGAAAGAGATTAAGGAACACAGTGGTTTTATTTATTATATTAAATACAAGTCTTTCTCAGTAACTTTGATTTTAGTATAACCAGATCTCTTTTGGAAAATTGATTTGAATGCTTTTCTTCTTTATTACTGAGCATGTATGAAACATTCGAAAGTTACATTATACCATTACTTGAACTCATTAGACTATATTGTGTTGAATTACTTTTGCTTGATACTATCTGTTTGGGTTATGCTGCCAATGTACCTAGCCCTGTATTTAAATTTGTTATTCATATTTTGTTTAAATTAAAACCTAAAGTTTGCAACTTTCTTCCAGATGCTTTTTTTTTTCAACAAAATGCCCAAAACATGTGAACTTACACTTGAATAAAGAGAAGAGATTATTACTTTAAAAAGAAGGATGTTTTAATCAGAGAAATGTAAAAAAAAAAAAAAATTCTTAGAACTAAAGTGGATTATACTGTTAGGAGACATCAGGAAATGGGACAAAACAATTATCTTCTGAAAGTTCTTGGCCCAACCAGAAAGCCATGCTCAAAAAAAATGTTCATTTACTCAGATTTTGAGAAGTGGATTGGCTGCAATCTAGTCGCCCATCCTCTCACATTGATTTGAAATCACATTTCTCTTTCGATGTGTTTTGAGCTGTAGATTCTCTTTTTTACTATTTGAAACCCTGTATTATTTTGAGATTGAGGAAATTGAAAATATTAATAGTTTGGAAAATGTCTTTTTGCTTACTGCACATAACAAATTCATCTGCAAATTTTGCTGAAATCTTTGTCTAATATACAATAAATGTGGGTATCAGTGTTTCACGCTTTTTCAACTTTACTCTTAGAAGTTGTAACCCAACATATTGCACCATTTTGGAATCAGGCCGACTCTGTGAGAAAATTAAAGACATGTTTGGCTGGATCTGGACCCGCAATCCGGAAATTTGAGATTCTCAAGTTTTCATTACTGTGATTGTTTTCAGCAATTTTTTTTACAATAAATATTTTCTATAATAATTTTTATAACTTGGAATTAAGTTTGGGAATAATCAAAATTAATTGCAAAATCCAACGAAAGACATCCATGAAATAAAAATAATTTTTTGTATGGAAAGTAAGGACCTACATACATCAAATTGTCTTTAAATTAAGCGGCGACAGAAAAATTATCATTGAACTTTTAAAAGGTAAGCTTAAATAATAATGCAATACTTAAATGCAGTAATCAATTTTGAGTTATGTAGTTTATTGTTGCCTATCGCATCTACTCCTTCCTACCTATTGTGATGAAGGCTGGATCAAGAGGCCCCTGCAGGTGCTAGCTTAAATGTTGCCTGATAGGGCAGCTTTTAAGCTTCTTAGGAAAAGATATTGTTTATTTAGAAGTTTTGAACTTCTTATTACCTTATGTTTAAAGCTCTTCTTTATACATTGTAAAATAGCATTAAAAAAATCTGAAATAGATTTTATTCAGACTACCATAATGATTCGTGTTTAATGCTTCAAGTAATGCTGATTATTTTTTAATTTGAATATAGGTAATATCTTAATGATTTGTATTTCAGATTATACAGTTCTGTTAAAAGTAATATCTTAGCACAAGTTCTTTTATTACATAGTTTTTTTTTGCAACATATACAAAACAATTTTCTTTTAAGTTTGTCAGTATTTATAAAAAATTTGGTTCATTGAGAATTCTTCGATTTGCATAGAAATATTTCTTGAATATTAAGTTTCTTAGCTAAAAAGATTATATAACACTAGGATCCTTTAGTATTTCTTTGTGCATATTAGTTTACTTTTATGGTGCTAAGATTCAAAATACTATCCTTTGCTGTTCTTGGCTTACATACACTCTATCTCTGATATTGAGCACTCTTGCCCATGAATTTAGCATACCTTAAATAAATAAATAGGTTTACCTATGGGATCTCCTCTCAGTGACATTCTTGCTTGCCTATTTTTAGACTTTATAGAAAGTGACCCATTCAAAAACATTTTTCCAAACTCTTCATATTTCAGATACATAGATGACTCACTATATGCACAATATTTAACAGATGTTGTCAACCAGCTTAACAACGTTGAACTTACAATAAACTTCACTTCTGAAACTGAAACCAATTACACTCTTCCTTTCTTAGATAACATGTTACACATAAATAACAATGAACTTAATTTTGATGTTTATAGAAAAGCTACCAACAATAATGACCTGGTTAGTTTCTACTTGAACTACTCTTCTAAACTTAAATCTGGAATTATTATAGGTTTCTGTTTGAGAACATTAAGAATTTGCAACCCCCAATATTTACCTAAAGAAAAAGCATACATAAAAAACACATTCAAAAACCTACAATACCCATATCATTTCATCCACAATGCAAGAAGAAAGGCATACAAAATATACAATTGCAACAAAAATAACCTCATCATCCATAATAATAAATTATATGAGAACAGATAAATAATACTATTGACCAACTCAGTTATGTCCACTATTCAGAACAACCTATCCCATCTATACAACATCCAAATAATCACAAACACTTCCAAAACCATTATTGACATAATCAGATCCACAAACACCCATAACAATAATATTTCTGAAGCAGGCATACATAAAATAAATTACCAAAACTGTTCCTCACAATACATTGAAGAAACATGCAGAAATTTAAAAAAAAAACGCATCTATGAGCACAAAAGTGATATCATAAATAACAATTTAACAAATGCACTAGTCATACATAGAAATAAATTCAACCATAATTTTGATTTTATAATCCTCTTCAACCAAAAAAAAAGAAAATAATTCACTCAGAAGAAAAACCTTTGACAGTACTACCATTGAATATTATCCAAATATTAATCTACGTCCCAGTTTTTTTCCCAGTATCACCTTTCCTAACAGAATTTCTACCAAGCCAATGTAACAACAAATATATTAAGAAATCAAAAGAAAACAAATCTGTCAAAACAACAAGACAAACAAAATTTCTACATGTGAAAATATTCTTTTCAAACATAAAAAGTAATTGACATAATTTTTCAATTGACCTAATGAATATACTATAGCATTTCTAAATTCTTCTAATGACTAATGACATTTAGTTTTTTGTTTATAGATGCTTTGTTTCAATAAATTCATTTCAGTTAACCCGTTGAATAATAAGCGGAACTAGGGAAATTTTAGATTCTGTAAAATTTGACTTGTTTTTAGTTTGTTTCACATTTGTTTCCTTACGTCCATGGAATGGACGAAATGTATAAGCTAAACCAAATTTTCCTGTTTTTTTTTTTATATTTATATATATATATATAAATATATGTATATATATCATTAAGCGTTACTCCATTGGTTAAGAAGACGAACGGATGCCGAACCAATATATATAATAAAAACCGTAGGTCCTGAAATTTTTTATATTTAGCAATTTTTATCTTTTAGTTGGAATGTTGCTCAGACACATTTTCATTGGAAAGCTCTCAACAATATGAGGACTCTGTCATAATA
This sequence comes from Acanthosepion pharaonis, assembly GCA_903632075.3. Classification (NCBI taxonomy): domain Eukaryota; kingdom Metazoa; phylum Mollusca; class Cephalopoda; order Sepiida; family Sepiidae; genus Acanthosepion; species Acanthosepion pharaonis. The sequence goes on from CAHIKZ030005607.1 coordinate 230,000, forward strand.
T